>QANZ01016580.1:0-10024 GCA_003254925.1 Chamaecrista fasciculata
ACATATTTATAAAATGATTGGCCCTAGGGCACAATCTCCAACAATTTTCACATATGCTCTTTAAGGTCACTTGGCATAGCCTTCCAACTAGTGTATGTCAAGGGACAAAATGTTGAATTTCTAGCCATTATACCCAAGAAAAAACTCAAGTCCTTCACTATTTTCTCACTAGGCCCTATTGGTTGTCCATCATCATTTAAGGTTATTTCTTCTCACTCTTCAATTGATCTAGCATGAATACTCTTGCATGATGTTTTCCCTCTAGTTCTTTTCTTTGTTGTCCCTATGCCAAATCCATTTCATAGTATAAGAGAAATTAGATATAAAGTAGGTTTGGAGACATAATTTTTGTAAATTAAATTTGAAAATTCAAATGATATTACCTTTTGTCATGTCACCATTATTTTCTTCCTCAACTTCATTACGATGGTTGTTGCCCTCTTCATTTTGTTCAATTTCTTTTTCTTCAACTTCTTCATTCATCATAATTTCTTCAATGTCACTTGCAACATTACCAAGAAATTCATCCATTGGTAATGGTGGACACATTGGCTTTCTTTTCAACTTCTTAGAAACGTGGTGCTTCACTGCTATATTGAACTTTAGGCACATTTTGAGTGAGTTTCTTGGTAGTGTCAACCTTATTATGTTGGCTTTGGTCTCATTGAACTCTATGAGATTCAACTTGAGTAGAAGATTTAGGTAAAGGAGGCTTCTTTTGACATTGTCTTTGATGACACCCACCTTTTTCCTCTTTTGTTTTGCTCTCCAACAATCTTGGTTTCATATTCTGAGTTTTTTCAAGTTTAACTTTCTTGAATTTTTTAAGCAAATCAGTGCTTGATTTAGCTTTGAGATCAAAATTGAAACCATTTCTAATGCTAGGATCTTCAGCTTTTTTGTCGCAAACCAACACTTTTTTCTTTAGAAGTTTCTCCGTTCTTCATTTTCATGTCCAGTGCTCAAAACTGAAATGGTAAAGATAAATGTTAAACAAATATATATAATTGATGCTTCAACCATGGAAATTGAAAGAAAGAAAGAAGGGAAACTAAAGAATGAGATATATGAAATTAACTTACATAAATTGAAAAGAGGGAGTGAAAGATTCCTGGGTACAATTTCTCTAAATTTTGAACTACTTTAGTACTACCAAGTACTAACCAACCTATCCTCCATGTGGTCTTTCCTATTAAAATTATATTAATCTCAATTCTATGTATATAGATAGATATATAAAAGTGACAAACAGAGAGCATATATCATAATTAAAGAGAGCATATATGGGTGGGAGAATTTGAAAGAGAATAATTTGCAAGGCTTTGAAATACAGGTATCAATCACATTCAATATAGTTTCAGGTATGGCGAAAAAAATGTTAAATAAGAATTAGAATCCAAAAAGATCATAATAAGTAAGCCTCCGGTGAAGACTGAAGAGAATCTTAAACAACTAGACAAGCCTTTTCAGCAATGATTACTGACTTACCAGAAAATAATATAAAATGCATACAAGAGTTTTTTTTCTTTTAACAACAGACCAGAATCAATGAAGCAAAGCCACAGAATGGTATATTGAAAACCACACATTCAGCCTTAAAAAAACATAGTAACAATATACAATTCTTTCAATCATAGACTAACATGAAATGGAACCAAAAAATGGACTTTTCAAAGAGTAAATTTGAAAAAAAAAAAAGTTTTACATTTATTTTATAACTATAAACAATTTGGAATAGCACTGACGCCGGCATTTTCAGAGGCGAGGTCGCCGTGCCTAACCACTCTGGTGCAGTTTTGAACGACAAGGATGCTATGATTTGAGGGAAGATTGGAATGGTGTGTGTTCAAGAAGAAGGAGGAGGAAGACGTCTTTGATTTGAGGGATTGTTAAGAAGAAGAAGATTTGATTTCACTATGTTATGATTTGAGGGATTCTGAATTGAGGGATTGTGAAGAAGAAGAAGGAGGAGTCCTCAATTTCACTGTGTTTTTTTTTTTTTAGAATTTTGTGTTTTTAAGGACTATTTTGAAGATATTTAAATATTTCTAGGCGTTTTAGTAATTTTAGCCTCTTTTTTGCATTAAAATTGCCTTTTAACCCTAAAAATTGTTAAAATTACAAAATAGCCCAAAACATTCTGATTTATGTTAGTTTTTAACGGAATTAAAGCTCAAGGTACCAAAGTGTTAATGAAGTATACCACAGGGTACCAAAATATCACTTTTTAAACCACAAGGTATCAAAGTGGAATGTGACTAAATATAGGGTACCAAAGTGTAATTTATCCTATATATAATTATATTATTATTTGGGAAGTTAAATGCAATTCAAATCAATACAACTTTTTTAAGAATAATAAAAAAAATGGGAGATGAAAGGTAAACTATTCAAAAGAAGATTTATAGATTTGATAATTTTTTGTTTATATAATTTGAAGACCTATGAAGAAACAGAGGATGAAACTTCTATAATTGAGAATCCATGTATTTCTTTGAATTTAGGTAGTTTTAAACATGTGAAACAATGAAACACAGAGTTTCATGTAACATTAAAAGGTAATGTGACAATTCAGCCCCTTATAATTGTCTAATTAAGAGAGGATCCTCAATTACATAGGATCCCTTAAATTTCACATTTTGTTATTTTTTAAAAAAAAGGTTTCATCGCTGAACCATAATATATATTCATATATACATTTATAATCTTTCAAAGAAATGCATTCACTATGATAAATCTAATTCTTAAAATGCTCCCAGAGAAAACCATCATTTATCATTCTCAATTGTATAATACAAGTAAGCCTTAAGATATGAAAACATATGATCATGATTTGTTGACATAAATAAACTTAAAGAAGACTAAGGAATTTGTGTAGAAAATTGGTAAGCTTACGGTGGGACTAAATTGAAAATAATTTTATTAAATGAGGACTCAATTTACAATTTACTCTTTCTCTATTTATGACTACTCTCTCACTCACTTTAATTATTATTTCTTCCTCGCACTCAGGAACCACTCTCACTTTCTCTTTCCTACTCACTATCTCACAATCAAAGCATCATTCACATAACAATCTACTCACTCTTCACCTACACACACTACTTTGGTACAATACACAATAAGCAAGATACATATTTATAGGTTCACTATGTCAGTTGTCAAGCCTCCAGACCTTTCCTTCCCTCATATAATTTTATTGTTATATTTGTTAGATATTATTAGATTTTATCATGGAGCCTTCTAGCACGAATCATAAAGAATATTTCTAGAAAAGTATAGATCTTTTGGAGAGAAGGAGTTAGTGATTTTCAACAATTTGTTAGCATTTGTTCAGGCTTATAACTACTATCAATCAATCATTTAACCATTAAAATAGATTGAAGAGTTTCAACATTATTACTATCCATTTCCTGTACAAGGTATATATTGGATATAGATTATACCGAAACATGGTACACAATTGTAAGTACATAAAACTTTTCAACATTTTCATTTGTAAAATTCTGGTTGAGAAACCGTATATGGAGATGCTCTTTAAATATTAGTATTAAATACATACCGAAGCCAATTTGCCAATGTGAATCCCATTTATTAATCCAAACAAAGTTGGTGGAACTCTTTGTCAGTGTAAATAAGTCAAAGGTTTGTTGAGACGAAGATATTGATGATGAATTTGTGAAGGAAGGAGACACATGAGACCATACTCGAATGCTAGTTCATGTTCTCTTGCTTTGGGCTTTGGCCAGCAACAGAGTATCAAAACAGGGGTTTCATATGTTTGGGTTTGGTCACCCTCGTGATGTTCTTCTTCTTGTTATTGTTTTATCGCAAGGAGTTCATTAATGAAAAGGTCATCGAAAAGGAAGACGTTTTGGGCCAAGGCATCAATACGAAATCCTTTTATTAATTTTTGCTCGAGCATCTATTGTTGTTTTTCGCAAGTCATTGTATTATATGATGGCGCAGTGCAATCAAAACCTTTTTCACTGAAGCGTTGTGACTTTTTTTTTTATTTTTCTTGGGCCTGAAAAGCGTCGTGACTTTGTGCTTACATTTAGAGGATATATAATTGTTCATTATGGAATATATCTATTCATTTACAACAATACTTCCAAGGTATTTTTGGAAACATTTTTAAAATAGAAAAGAATAGAGATAGAGATAAGAAGGAGATAATTGTTGGTCACCATCTCTCATTAGTCGTAAATTATCTTCATTAAAGGCATTTTTGGAAACGAAAGTTCACACCAACCCACACTTTTAGGTAGTAAAGATATATATATGTATTAGGTATTGAGCTTGCCAACTAACTATTTTGTACTCAATAGAAAGCACTATAGATAAACAAGCTTGCTTTCGGTGTGTATTAACATAAAATCCTACTGACAACGACTTTTGTGATGTATGAACAATCTATAACTTATGCAAAATATAAAAGTATAAATTATTACTTGTGTGTGTTAGATTCCATTTGTCTTACATGATCTTTTGTTTTTCCTAATTTATTGGTAATAATGAAAAGACTAGTAATTAACAAAAACCATATAAATTAAGTAAATTTACCTGAGATATTACATGTATCATATTATATTCATGCATCACAATAAAATTAAGAGTTAATTTTGCTTTGTAGATTTAGCAATGGAGATGACAATGCAAAGACAGAGTCTTGCTCTAGAGAGGGATAGTGGAGATTCGAATACAAGTTTACATATCTTAGCTCACATATCTTCTGATTTTCTTATTTATACAAAGCTTGTTGAGAAAATTTGGAGTGGAATTCTACATAATTGAAGACTTAGAATCGGACGTTAAGGTAATGATAAGTTAACCATCACATCTACTAATTGATGCTGCTAGAGTGGGGAATATTGGGTTATTATCCATGTTTTTGAGCTCTTATCCTGATATAATATGGGTGGTGGATGATGAAATAGGAACCATAATTCACATAGTTGTGTTAGATCGGCATGCAAGTGTATTCAATCTCATCCATCAGATATCTTCAAATAAAGATGTGATATCAACATTTCAAGATAAATATGACAGGAATACTTTACTGCATATGGTTGCCCAATTACCACCACGACATTGCCTTGAGATTGTCTCTGGAGCAGCATTTCGAATGAAGCTTGAGCTATTATGGTTTGAGGTAATGTGTTCCTAATATATTTTTTTTTTGTGCAAAGTGTTCATTTTATTAAGTTCATAATTCTTTTACACATTTTATGACACGGGAAGTGGAGAAGATAATGCACCCATCATACACAAAAAAGAAGAATTTGAGTTGGCAAACTTCTTTTGAATTATTCACAATGGAGCAGCGTGAGTTAAGGAAAGAGGTTGGGTCTTTGATGAAAGGTACTGCAAACTCTTGCATGGTAGTCTCAACTGTTATGGCCACTGGGGTTTTCTCTGCTGCTACCAACTTGCCTAGGCGAATGAATGCCAATTTTTCCACTCCCAATTACATAGATACAATTGAATTTCTTGTATTTGTGATAGCATATGTTTCTACCTTAATCTTTTCCTCTTTTTCAATTCTTAGTTTTTTATGTATTCTAATCTCACATATTGGGGAGCGTGATTTTCGTCACTCCTTGCATGCTAAACTTTTATTTTCCACTCCCAGTTTTTAGTTCTACCTTTTTCATAACATACTACCATAGCTTCAAAGTTGTTCCAAGCATCATTGCCATAATTTCCATTTTACCAATAATTATGTTTTTGATTTTGCAATATCGACTTTTGTTAAATATCGTTTCTTCCACCTGTTTTTTCGAAAACTATATTTCGACCACCAACTAAGCATGTGCTTTGCTAGATTACTATTTGAACAATAGTACGTATTTGAAGACATTTTGTTGTGCTGAAGAAGAATATGATCTCAAAGTCGATATTGAAGTTGCCCTAGTATCAGAATATTCACTCTTTATCAAATATCAAAGTTGCCCTAGTTTTTTTTAAACTTCACAAGCGGCCAAATGCATGGTAGAGGAAGATGGTGAAGATGCGACGACACACACTGAAGGGAAAGTAAAAGAGGACTAAATATACCTCCTCCCTTCAAAGTTGCTCTATTTTTCCTAAACTTCGCAAGCAGCCAAACCTAGTCGAAAGAATACACAAGCACACATTCAAGGCACCGGCTGTACGGATCATGGCAGAGGACGGATTGTGACAAAGGAAGATGGAGAAGACGCAATCAACACACACTGAAAAGTGGACAAGGGAGCGCGGACAACGTCGAGGTACAACGTGAATGTTGAGTTAAGGACGAGTTGTAATGCAAAGGAGGCGAGAAAGATGAGAGACGAGTTAGAGCATGCAGAGACGTGCTCAGTGTACGACAATTTCACAATTTTTTTTTCTGAAACAAAAGGTGATGAGTTTAAAGAAAAAAAATAGAGGAAGAATGTAAGTGAGAGAGGGTACATTCTAGATAATGTTTTTATTTGTGTGTAAATAGAAGATGAAATTTCTGATTTAGGTATTCCGAGATTCTTTGTTCCAGAGTAAAATTGAGTGAAAGAAGAGGGGATCGAGTGAAGAAGAAAGGAGAAGTTAATGTAAATTTTTCTCCTCTCTTTCACTGTGTAATTATGGTTTTGGGGATTAATGAATGATTCTTGTCATACCGTTCAATAGTTTTCTCTTTGAATTTGATTTACCATATTGTTTTTTTTATGTGGCTACTATTGATGTGATAGATATTACATGCCTGAGATTGAAACTCATCGATCAGAGAATATATTGAATATCTCTCATCCTCCTCCAACGATTTCCCTTCGTCTTGTGGAGAATACAAGTATTCATGGTTTCTCTTTATATATCTCATATTTTAGGATCATTTCATATGTTTATATTGAATTTTGATTGCAAGGGAGGGTAGAGAATTATACCTCACCAAAGGTGTGTCGTTGTACAAGTGTCCACTGTCAAATAATTGGGTTGCAATCAAGGAAATATTATTAAAGGACAAGTATCTTTTAACAACATCAATAGCTATGAAATATCGAACAATGCTTCATGTAGTAGCACGAGCAAACAACATTGAGTTTGTAAAGAAGATTGTAGGATTAATGATCTTGACATTACAAGATCTGAATGGCAACACTACTTTATGTTTTGTAGCTACAAAGGGTAATGCAGAGATAATAAAGTTATTGGTGGAAATTAATCCATCTTTGCCATCTATAAGATGTGTAACTGGCTTTACTCCTTTACATTGTCCTGCTAAGCATGGAAGATCTTGTATGACTAATTAGTACTTGATCTGACCATATTTCATCATATATTTTAGTGACATTTTAGGGCATTTTATATTCATTTGGGATTCAATTGCATGCCTTTATGTCCTTTTGTGATAAAATATGATGCCTTGAGGTTTGATGATTATTTGGACTATTTTGTGATCAATTGTGTGATTTTCTCGGGTCTAACCTTTATTATTTGATTGATCCTCTTTATCCTGAGAATTCACTTAGTTTCTCGATGTTCTTGATAGGTTTTAATGAAGTCCAAAGTGTTGAAATACTTCGAGGAAGGCTCAGGGATGTTTGGAGGCAAGTCAGGGACCAAACCGAAACGAATCAAAGCTCCTGGAAAAACCGTCGTGGAAACCGCCGCCATGCATAGCTGCTAATTTTAATTAATTAGGCCCAAGCCCAATTTTGATGATTCTGATCTAGATTTTCTTGGTTTAGGCCGAAAATATGATATATGAGAAGTCTGAAGGTCAGTTGGAGGCTACACACTTGCTTAAAGAGAGTTTTACACATTTCGTATCTCGTTTAGCCATTCTCATCTTCTCGTGAAGCTTTTTGTGGGATCATGGCAGTCAATTCTGAAGTTGTTCATCTGTCCACCATGAGCGGCTAAACACTCATACCCGGAGGAGCATTGGAGCAAAACATGAACTAGGGTTTCACCATTAGGGAGTTTTTCTCACACTAGAATTAGGGTTTACTTTATTGTTCTTGATTTCTAGTTGGACCTGAGAACTATTTGTGAATTCTGATTCTTGATTAGGTACTTGGTTTTATTTGTTTAATTATATCTTGATTGTAACCCTAGAGTCTATGCTAGTTTGGTTATAATTATAGGTATATAGCTTTGACAATGGTATTTGTTATAAAGATTATGTTTCTTGATCTTCTTTATCATCAATTGAATGAAGGTTTTCAATTCTTGTTATGACTTATCTTGTTTAAGGTATTTTCATGATAATATTGTTAACTTAGGTCATTGAGTTATTAGTGACTACCTTAGGATGATTTGTGTGAGATGTTTCATTTATCTTTAGTAGTGATGATTGCTTAATCCAATTGCTCTCTCGGGTACTCTCTCAACTTGCTTAATCCGTTAATTCATTGTTATTGTCTTTCAATTCGATCTTTTAATCAAAAACCCAAAAACATTATTGCTTTATTTAATTATTGTTTTAGGTCATAGACAAACAATCAAAGAACAAATTTTCTTCGCTTTCACCCGATTAGTGATAACTTGGTATCATTTGCATTTAAACTTTGCACAAAAGTTCCTCGAGAGATCGACTCGGATTGCACCACTATAGTGCATTAATTCCGATATTTTTGGCCACCTAACGACGGGTGCGATCAGTACTATCTGACTATTTTGTAAGATGAAGATGAAGATTGGAATAAATTATTCATTAGTTCTATCAAGACTCAAATTTATGGTAATTAACATCCATTATGTTATATTATTTCCATGTATCATATTATATTCATGCATCATAATACAATTAAGAGTTAATCTTTCTTTATAGATTTAGCAATGGAGATGATAATGATCAAGGATAGAATGTAAGATCACGAATCACTTTGTATATCTAAAGCTCTATAATTAATTCTGGTATCTATCTATTTTTCTTTCTAACTATTTCCTATTTTGATCAACCTAAAATTTTAATCATAAACCATTTTTCAAAAATAAAGTTTGAAAACTAAACAAGTCAATTCAATCCCACATCTTGATTTAGTTTGACGAGCTCATTTCCTTTAATAATATATATCTTTGCTAATGAGTTGGGGTGCAAATAATATTTAAATCGCATTTCACTCAAATATGAACATCTAAAATACATAATAATTCAAGCAAAACAATTAATTGCAATCACAAATTGAACATCAGACACTAAAAATACACATTGTCAATATATAACTATATATATATAGTTAAATGGCAAAAGTACTCTTCGGGGATGCAATTGACTCAAATGTGAAATACTGGGAGTACAATTGATCCAAAAAAATTTTGAAAATACAATTAAAACTAGCCTCATACTTTCGGGGTAACAATAGTACTTTTGTCTAGCTAGTTATATTGAACAATATTCTCTATCCTATACTTCTTCTTTATATATTTAATCTTCATATTTCTTTTAAGATTGAAAAAGCATAGAATAAAATAAATCTAACGTCATTCAAAAGGTCAAATGGTCATTTTGGTCTTCAAACTATAGGGTTAGTTTTAATTCATTTTAGTCCTAAAACTATTTTTATTCTATTTTAGCCCTTAAACTTTCACATTTGTTCCATCATTAGTCTAAAATGTGATTTCTTTAGATTTTACAATTATTTTTTACTTGGACAACTGATGACCATTCCTCTCTCATGTATCATAATAAGGTGCAAAAAAGATAAATGTGTAGTTAATTATTCTTTAGCTCTTTCTTCACAAAAAAAAAAGTTAACTATTCTTTCAAAGAGTGAAATTTTTTTTTTTTTGCTGACTCACTTATTAATTATTATGATACATATAAGAGAATTTGGTCCACGTCAACTGTCCAGGTTAGAAATAAGGGTAGAAATCAAATAAAATTACATTTTGGATTAATGATAGATCAGAACAATTATGAAAGTTTGTGGAGGAAAATAAATTAAAAAATAATTTTTAGATTAAAATAAATCTTATCCAATAATTTGAAGATAAAATAACTATTTGACTCATTCAAAATTAGAAGTTTTAGTATCTAAGAGCTCAAGCTCTTTGAAGT
>QANZ01016582.1:0-14099 GCA_003254925.1 Chamaecrista fasciculata
CAACAAAACCGTCCCTAGAAACTCAGAAAAAATACAGAACAGTCGCAAAACTACCCAAAAAATAACAGAACAGTCCTAACTTGCAAGGAAAAGTAACAGATTAGTCGGATTCCATAACAGTCAATAGATCCGTCGTCCTCTGTTTTAGCCAGACGTGTACTGAATTGAAACACCACTTTATAATCGTGTGGAGTAGAACGAAATGAGCCAGTATTGGACCCGACACCACTTTATAGTCTAATTTTCATTGTAATTATTTTCATATGACATTTATTAGAACTAATTTGCATGCTTTATGTGTATTTACATTTGTTAGAATTAATTGTTATAAAATCATCTTTGCCTTCATATATTTCTTACTTTTTTATTGCTTTATTTATTTATTTTTAATGTTGGATAGAAACCTATTTGTTGAATTTTTGACACATTTTTTTAATTTTTTGCTACATGGTAATAATACAAATTATAAACATATATTAAACTCTAAGCTTCCACTATAATTTTCTATTATCATATGAAAAATAGTTGTTGAACTTTCCTTTATCGATATTGGTATTCAATGTGAATTGAAAATTCAGATTTTGACCAAATTTGGAATAGAAAAAAAAAAATCATACTCTTCAATAGAAATATAGAAAATATCATGCATCTTTTAGGGGAAATAACATTATGACTTTTAAAATTCCAATACTAACGTATGAATTACTTTATGTTTTTAAATTATATTTTTATTTTTTAAAAACATATAATNTTTTTTTAAATGCCTAATTTAACGCCTGAAAATAAAAAATGGGAGACGCATTCTTTTTCAGTTTTTGTAAAAGGAAAATTTAATTTTATAAAAGGAAAATTTTGAATTTATCCGGGTGTGATTCGATAGTTGAACCAGGTTATTTTATGTTACTTTTTCTAAATTAAATTGAGAAATTTTAGATTAAAAAAAGACAATTCCCTTCTAATATATATTAATTAATATAATATTATAATCATCTTCCACGTTTCATGAGACTTCCATCTATCTCTATCTATTTCAATATCTTCAATTTCTGCCTTTCTTTCTTTCTTTTTTTTGGTACTTTGTCTCTTTCATTCTTTGTTTCTTCCTTTCATCATATTCATCTCTCATCTTTTTCTTCATCACTTTTTGGCAAATTTTTTATCGTCACCCGATTTCACGAATTCCTCCATTAATTAATCCTTGAACCAAACCCTTCTTAATATATATATTAATTGCTTTGGACAGGGCAATTCTTAAATATATGCGTTGGGTCTTCAATTTTTTTACACATATATTAATTATAAATTTATAAGGGAATTTCCAAATTCAAATTGACATTACAATTCTTTTACAATTTAAACATGTCTAAATATTTCCTTTTCAGTATTTTACAAATAAGGAAACATTTTATATTCATGATATTTACAGAATTAATCATTTATAAGTATCAATTTGTGTGTATATAATACCACACTATTATATTATTAAATGTTCAACTATTAATTCGCTACATAATTAGCGTATTTGTTTTATAAAAATAATATATATTTTGTAAGTTTTATCACAATTTTTTCATTAAAAATATACTTAATTTAAAAAAAATAATTATATTCATATTTATATTTTTTAAAACGTAATTCAAATGAAAAATAATATATTTAAATTTCGCCGGGTACATTTAGATTGTTGAATCGGGTTACGATATACTTTGTTTTGAAGTTTCATGACAAACTAACGTTGTTTTATGAAATTTTTTGAAATAAATTATTAAAGTGATCAAATTAATATATTAAAAAGTTTGAAAGAATTTAAAATAGTAAATAGTAAATATGGTATAGTTGGCAATTAGAATATCATATTTTAAACTTTAAAGAATTTATTCCTTAAGTATTTTATATGAGAAGATTGAGCACAAAAAGCACCAAAAGATATGACTATATGAGAGGGAGATACATAAGCATGGAAGATAAACAATAAATCATTTTGAATTTACAGTATTGGTGTTATACAATGAATTTTGATATCACTTTTCACAACTCTCTTGGTGCATCCTGAACAGTTAAATCCATCCAAAATTGGGCAATAGATACTTCAAAAGATAATCTATGTGGATGATGTACCAAAAGACAACATCCTAATAGCATCAATATCTTCGCCTCTAATTGCATGATGAAGAGGTTGCGAAAATTGCCATGTAAAGATGAGAAGTAGCCAATGAGAAGTTGTAGTCCATTATTTTTTTTTGGTTGCAGGGGATTGACTTGCATCTATTTCAGCTAAAACCCAATCTTATAACTGATACAATCTCATAAGGGTTTTGACTTGGGCACATATCACACTACATTGTTAACAGATTTTTTATTTTGTATCAGCTTGAGGAAGGGGTGGTAATGTACTCACAGTTTTCATTCTCGACTATCTCTACAAATTCAGAAATCATTGTTAAAAATAAAAATGATGTTATGAAACAACAATATAAAACACCAATCAATATCCTAAAGAGAAATTATGTATTGCCACATATGGCCAAATATTTAAACTCTCAATTAAATAAATGAACAATGTTCTACCATACCTCTTTGGTTTAGATTATTGAATTTGTTCTGAACTATGGCTGAGTATTCCTACAAAGATAAGAGGCAGCGCAAGAACCAAATAAAGACACAACCAAAAGCAAAATCACCCTTTATCAAAATCAACAAATGATTGAACAACAAATTAGGATTCGTAGCAAACCAAATCAAAGGTGATCAAGATATACACTAATTAATCAAAAATTGAAAAGAAGGAGAAGCTCAGAGAGAAGAAAAAAAAATAGTAATATTCTAGCCATTCTCATTTGAATTACCTCATATTATGATGTTTGTTGTGCTACCCATCTACGTTAGTATGAAATATATACTATACAAACTGCATAATCGTAGGCGCTAATTAGTATATGTCATGAATGTGTGCATTAATGTGATATTCAGCAGCTATGCGTTTTTTACATATGATGTCTGCCAAATGCTTCATTTGTATTCATCCTAATTATGTCCATTTTCCCACTGGCAAAAACATTCCATATATATCACACACCAAAATGAATTCAGATTCAACCAAATCAATGCACATCAATGCACATGACATGGATCCGAATCAGCCTTTGAAATCATTCGTTGACTCTTGAACATTACATTTTGGTGTGTGACGAAATGCCATATTGGGTGAAGCATTTAAGCAAAAAATTAATTTGTGCCACATGGCGTTCGAGCAATGATTTGAGGCCAGACACGTGTCAGCATATGCTCCATGCACTCAGCTTTTATATATTATAATAGATTTGATTTTGGTTTTTATATAATTTAATTCATATTGAATATTTTTTAATTTGATTTTTCAAAAACCTATGTTATCAATTTTCATTTCACAACACATTATTGTTAACAAAATTGATGTTGTGCATTATCATTATGGTATATTATTAATTGTATTTAAAAATAGATAGATAGAGTAAAAATAATGACATGATGATTTCTTTTTCTTTTTTATTTGGTAAAAACAGTGCAATAACATTAAAGATCAAACAGTATTACAGAGGAGATACAACACAAGGAATTGTGCAGAAAATAAAAGGCAAGGAAATGGTATAAAAAATCTGTGAAAACAAATGATACAAAAGTTGGGGAAGAAGAACAAAAAGAAAAGGAGATGAAGAGTATACATCAGTGGGAGCTTTTCTTCTTCTTTTTTCTGTCAATCTTGATGTTTAGTCAGTCTTGTAAAAGAGCAAGTGAGATGAAAGATGGTGGATGTGTGTATGTTGTGAAGGAATTCTTATTCTTCCTGCCATGGTTAGCCCAAAGGTCTGCACAATGAATGACTTGATGATTTCAGGTTCAAATCTTTGTTGAGAGATGTGCTTATAAACTATCTTGAACAAAATTATCTCTAATAAAAGATATTTATGAAACTACATGAGTATGGTTTAGTGGTTTTTCACTTGGTCTCTTAAGCAAGAAGTGTGGGTTTGAATCTCACTTTTGGGTATAAAAAACATTTTGTGGCCCGCCGTTTACCCTTAAGCAGATGACTCGTTGCGAAGAGATTAGTCATTGTTCTCAATAATGAATACCCTTGATTTATATATAAAAATAATATTTATGAAAAACAAAAAAATAAAAAAGGAATATATATACTAAAACATAAGGGCACGTAATTGGATGGGTGAGATGTATTTGGCCAACCAAGGAACACTGAGACAAGACAACAACTAGGTGACAAAATCCCAATTTTTTAGAACAACTACGTGACAACATTGCATTTTTTCCTTTTTTTTATAAATACCTTACATACACACACATGGGAAGGGCAGGGTGATCAGTAGTATAGAAAGTTCAATCACAGACACAAATTAAACCAATGTGGAGTTTGCAAGGGATGAATAGTAATTTCATGGTGGAAGAAATGGTTCAGGTTACAACATTCAAAAGACGTTGTTATTATTATAGCACCACTACTAATACGAGGAGAAGCGTGTCTGTAATATGTAAAGCAGCAGCAGGAAACAATGAAGAAGCAACGAAGAAGCAGAAGAAAAACTTATATAAAGTGTTGTGTGTGGAGGCTGAGGGTACTTGTTGGGAGAAAATAGGGATGAGTGAGATAAAGAAGGCTTATAGAAGGATGGCTCTTCGATACCATCCAGATGTTTGTAAGTGTAATAAACAAGAGTCAACGAGAATATTCGTTGAGGTTCAAAAGGCTTATGAGACACTTTGTGATCCTGTTTCGCGAGAATTGCATGATTATGAGTTGGGTTTGATTGATTCCATAGGGAAAAGGAAAGGGTCATCAAGGTTTCTTAAACATGTGTGGGAAACACAACTTTGTGGACTCGCAGAAAGATGCAGGATCAGAATGGAGACGAAAAATAGCAACACCTCGTCTTTTTATCATATATGAATATGAATGAATGTATTCGTTGAATTGAATGGCATCTTCTGTTTTCTCTTCTCATGTCCTCAGTCCTCAGAGACAGAGTTTATGGTCAAAAAAAGTTGCCATGTGTATTCAGAGTCCTGTGGTTTTCATAAATTTTTTTATAGCAGAATCAATTCTTGTTCCTAAATTCTCTAATTTTACAAATCTATGTATACGTGTGGACTCAAATTCAAAAGAAAATCTTGAAACTAATAATCTGATGTTACTAATAAGTAAACTAAAAGCCATATATTTTAATCTTAACTTTTGTAGAGCCAAATTGCACTTTTGGTCTCATATCTTTTGCTCAGATTTTGGTCTCAATTCGGTCTTATATCTTTTTTTGTTATATTTTTTGTCCCATATATATATCGTTTCAACTTTCAAGTTCAAATGCAACGACTTCATATAGCTACAAGTTGCTTTTGACAAGTGTTTCTCTATTCAGTTGAGAACTTCAACAAACAATGTCCTATCGACTCTGAAGTGAACCGCTCATTTTACGGTCAAACAGATGAAGTTGATCACATATAAATTGTTTTTAGTTCAAATACAACGATTTCGAAGCTACAAATTACTCTTGAAAAATTTTTTTTTTTCTTTTCATGAGACCGTTGAGGCCTCAATAAATGATGTTCAATTGGGCCCAAAAGTGCTATTGGGACCAAAAGGTAAAAACTCATGAAAAATTGCTTTTGGCTAAGATTAAAGAAAAATTAACCATTTACTCCATGTAGTCAGTTTACTACTCTATATATTTCATAGTAAACTAACTGTGATTTAACCATTTACTCCATGTAGTTAGTTTACTACTCTATATATTCCCTAGTAAAAATTAACCATTTACTCCATGTAGTCATGTCAACAAATTAAATTAAAGTTCTATATTTTTCAAAAAAAACAAAAACAAAGTTCAAAATTACATAAGATTTATCGCTAAATCTCTGTTAATATTTAAGATCTTTAGCAAAGAGATCAAATTGATTATAATTATATATTAAGAGACTGATTTTATAATTCCATCTCTTAAATATTTTTTTTATCTCTTAAACTCTTAATAGTTAACAGAGAGAAAAATATCATTAATTTTTTTAAAAAAGAAATTATTAGTTCATTGTTAAATTTATGATTGACTAAAGAAGAAATATATCAACCAAGCTTGGTTGGTCTAGTGGTTAGCTCACTAGGTTGCTTAAGCAAGTGTCAGGGGTTCGATCCCTGCCTTGGATTAGTCCTTAACCCATCGGGCTGGGGATACCTTAGGAAACCAAAAAAAAAAGAAGAAATATATCAAAATATAAATTCCAAAAATAAAATTTTATAAAAATTATATTTTAAAAGAAATAATATAATGTTTAAGATACTTTTCTTATTTAATTAACTGCAAAAAGGTTTAAGTCTATATATTTTCAAAATACGAAAAACTAATATAATGTAAACATTACGCATAAGAAAAAAAAAGTCATGATTAATTATGAATTTAAAATAAGAGTATATTCATTTCCTATTATTTAATATAGGCTTTTTGAACAAGTTGGATTCCACCTCTCAAAGTTTGGAGCTGAGCTCTCAATTGTGAGTTTTAATAAAATAATATGGGTAAAAGTATTAATTTTGTCCCTAAATTTTACATCATTTGTCAATTTCATTCCTAAACTTTTTTTTCTGTCAATTTCGTTCCCAATATTTCATATTTTGGTCAATTTTATCTTTTGCTTTTACTTTATCAAATATTAACGATAAAATTTACGTGACTAATGATATATAATGTAAAATTGATATAAAAAAGAAATTTAAATCCTAACTCAGATTAAAAAATATGATGCAGTATGTCATTACTTTATTAGAAGAAATTAGCCAAAAGATAAAATTAATCAAAATGTAATATATTGATGACGAAATTGACTGAAAAAATAGGAATAAAATTAATAGTTGATGTTAAGCTCGGGACAAAATTAATATTTTTGTCAAATAATATGTATTCGAATTTAATAGCGGTGGCCGGTGGGGGAAGCCTCTCATTATCAATCTAATATGTCTCTTAAGGACATGCAAGAAATGACGGCAAACATAATTAGAATTACTTTTATGGGAAGTTAACGTTTTAATGTCTGTTCAAATACAGGTCATTGTTAAACAAAAAGACAAATTATAGCACTTTCTATTTCCATAATTGCTTATTAACATTATTATGAAAAAAGTTGCTTAATAACATGTATATATCGATAATAAATAATAATTCCTCATTTATCAAATATATATGCTTCAAGAAGCTAAGTAATCACATGGGTGTAATCTAGTAATTCTTTACTTATCCCTTAATTAAGTGATAGAAGTTTGAATTTCACCTTAAAATATAAAAATCATTCACGGTGAAAATCAAACTTGTATTTTTATATTTTTAAGGTGAAAATCAAACTTGTAATCTAGTTTGAATTTCCCATAATTAAGTGACTAATATTTGTTCGTGTAGTCGAGATATCTCATATTGGAGTAAGTAATGTTAATAATTATAAGTTTATAGTTATATTTATACACACATATATATATATATACATTGGGCAATCAAATTAAAGCTTGTGGTATGGTATGTTTTTATATAAGTAATATGTGTTGTCTAATTTCCTCATTTTCACTGCTCCTTTCACAAAGGGAAGCGGCAGGCTCCATCAATAATCAATAATCAATAATCAATAATACACTATAAAGTAATCACATAAATAGCATTATCAAACACAAAATTACTAGGAAATGGCTTTAATTTCTACTCCAACCAACAAAATTGATAATATAATAGAACCTCGCCTTTTCAGTTTTCTCAACAGTCGCCTCCAACTTGGGCTACATAGCTAGCTTCCACATTTATTTCTATTTTATTTTATTTTCTCAGAGGTAATTAAAATTGAAGATTCTGTGTCTTCTCACTCAGGGATTCCTTTCTTTGTCTTTCATTATTGTAAAGTAAATTCTATTAACCTTTGCATGATTTATATATATTTGGTATTTTTTTGGTTTAAAAATTTTATTTATTTTCTTATAGAGATATTCTTTTATACTGAATATATAAGATTGTAATTTTATTTTTGACACAACAAATGTAAATAATTAAATTGGTATAACGTACATTTTAGGGTAAAATTCAAAGTATTTAGTAAAGAGAGACAATTTTGTTCAAAAATACAGTTTTTTCTAGGGTTTAATGTTTGTCATTCATAATGTTGAAGTTGACAATATATTACTTCTAATTAATTTTCTTTTGGGTTTTCTTCAAATATTTCTTATTGGAGATAATCATTTTCAATATACTGTTAGATACTAAATATAGACAGTTCTCTTAACAAAAATTCAAACATGAGTACGTTCATCACGTTATTAGAGTCTAGCCCCTTCTGCTTGATTCAACTCATGTTACTTATTTTAGCCACAAGATCAATAAACTAATTTAATTAATCATTAATTAAATATGACATTAAACACTTGATTATGCCAACAATTAGAAAAAAAAATTACCATAATTTTAATTATAGTCTTAACATAAAATCATATTGTATATAAAGTATAAATTTCATTACTAAGAAAAAGCCTTATATAATAATAAATTATATGTTATGGAACAAAATATATAACACTTCTTAGAAAAAAAAAGTTTATTTGTAGAGTTAATAAAGAGTTAACTCATAACTCATCTGATTTATAAACACTCATTGAATTTAGAGGCATGTTTTGATCTCGGTGAGTTCTCGAGACTCAACTCTCATAAATAAATGTAATAAACTTAATTACTAGAATATTAATTGAGTAGTTGTAAATTATGTTATTTATTGTCCATGCCAACTGCCAATTAGTTAAGAGTTCAACTTCAACACAAGTAGTAGAAAATTGCAATTGGACCTCACGATGATGTGGGCATTGTGATGGCCTTATAATAAGCAGAAGAAATGAAGAAAGAGTGGCACCAGGAGCCTACCAAGGAGAGTGAATGCTGAGAAAATAAAAAGAAAAGAAAAGAAGAAACAAAAAATGGTGGCTACTGGTGGTAATGTTAATGCTGCCACAGTATGTTGCACCTTAGAGGAATTGGTTATCCTTGAGAAGAATGGGAAAGACGAGAGATGGAATTGGGTGAGGAATCCTCCAAATCCACCAACCCTGTGGCGTCAGTTCATTAATGCATTCAAGGATACTCTTATCCCACGTCCAAACATCTCTCCTACCACATTCTTCAATAACACTAGTACTTGTTCACCTAAACAACGTCTATTTTCTGTCTTGGCCTACTTGTTTCCCATCTTTGCCTCTTTAAGAAACTACAACGTTATCAAGTTTAAGAATGACTTGTTGGCTGGCCTAACCCTTGCAAGCCTCAGCATTCCCCAGGTACGTTTTAGATTTGAATTCTCTTTGAAAAAAAAATGTTACATTTAGTACATGACAATGCTCCCAACACATGATTATATTGATTTCTAATTAATTAATTTGTTAACTACTTATAGCTTTCATTCAATGTGCATATATTTAGAGTGTTGAATTGAATGTGAATATTATTTACATAAACTAATTTTTACTTACTTACATTTATCAACTAGCTATTGAATGATCTGACATTCAACTAGGTGTTGAAATGTGAATATTATTTACATTTATGATTTATACAAGCTCGCTCGTACTTATTCAATGAAACATTGCATTTTTTAAAAAAAAAAATACAGGTCATATACTCATTTTGGTCCTCAAATTATGGAATAAATTTCATTTTGATCCTAAAATCATTTTTTGTTCTATTTTGATCCTCAAACTTTCACATTTATTCTGTTTTAATCCCCAAAATGTAATTCCATATGGTTTTCGCTGTTATTTCTAACTTGAGCAATTGAAATGAATGATTTTTCTTTCATTAGTCATGATAAGTGATTTGGCAAAAAAAGAAGAAAAATTGTCATTCTTATTAGTCACAAGTTAAAAATAAATTTATAGTTGATTTTTATCTTCAATTTGTGGCTAAGAATGAAAATTTTCATTTCGTTATTTATTTTGTTAACTCATTTATTAAGATATATATATAAGAGATAAATTATTCATCCCAACTATTTAGTTCATAAATAATGGAAAAAACTTGATGAAATCGCATTTTGGAGACAAAAACAGAACAAATGTGAAAGTTTGAGGACCAAAACGGAACAAAAATAGTTTTAGGATCAAAATGAAACTTAGTCCATAATTTGAGGACCAAAATGAGGTTTTAACCAAAAACAAACAAACAAACAAATTTTTCCCTTAAGCCAATAGGAATCTCTTATTTGACAGGCAACATTATATTCCGAATTTTTCCCCATACATATAGATATAATTACACACACAAATAATATCAAAATACTGTCCAAATTTAGTCAATTTTAACAAATTCTATTAAAATCTTAAGTCTAGGAATCTAGTCAGAAACATTTTAGATGTGTAAACCAGGTAAAACAGAGAATATGAAAAAGCATTGAATGATTGTAAAGGAGAAACTTAAAGGTTAAAAATGGCGTTACTGTATTTTCTTTAGAGTGATGCTTGAAATTAGAAACCTCATAAATGTATTTCTAAATATTATTTGCAATGCCTAAAGTATGTTAATTCTGATGCAGAGTATGGGATATGCAACTCTAGCGGAGCTTAGTCCACAATATGGATTGTGTAAGTAAAGTTGTCTATATGGTCCAAGTGTTACATATATAATAATATAAGTCATTGTTTTAAAAACTAGACTAGATTTGTGTTGTATGGCCTAATATATAGAGATTCTAGTTTAATTAAGGCCTAATATATAGTGTTGTATGGTTTGTGTCAGATACGAGCATTGTGCCACCTCTCATATTTGCTTTACTGACGAGTTCAAGGGAAATAGTGATCGGACCCGTAGCCGTGGATTCACTCCTCCTTTCCTCAATGATTGAGAAATTGAAAGATCCTAATCAGAATTTTCATGATTACACCCAACTTGTTTTCACTGCAACTCTCTTCACCGGCATCTTTCAAGTTTTCTTTGGACTATTCAGGTCACCATTTTATGATCATGGACTAAAACTAGTATTTTAGTCCTCAATTTATGTGTATTATCATGTTACTAAATGAACTGGATGAATTCACAGGTTGGGGTTTCTGGTGGATTATTTTTCGCATGCCACAATTGTGGGGTTCATGTCAGGGGCTGCTGTTGTGATTGGCCTTCAGCAAATGAAAGGACTTTTTGGGATCAAAGAGTTTACCCACCAAACAAACATGATTTCGGTGATGAAAGCTGTTTGGACATCCCTCATTGACCAAGTAATTCATTAATTAACAACATTAACGATAGCAGCATAGCATAATAATGGTGATTCATTACTAGCGTTACGTTGTAATTATTATACATGAACATATATTTTCTTTTTCTGCTGTTTTTCAGTCAAAGTGGCATCCTTACAGTTTGATTATTGGATGCTCATTTCTGGCTTTCATCCTGATTACCAGATTTCTGGTGAGTAATACTAGCTAATATATGTTATGTAATTAATTAGAGGCCAAAGTCCTATTTTGGTCCCTCATGTTTGCTCAAAGTTTCGGTTTGGTCCCTCAAGTTTCTAAAAAGTTCTGTTTTGGTCCGTCAAGTTTTCAAAAAGTTTCATCGTTAGTCCCTGACATCTATTAAAATTGTCTATTTATTTCTCACGTTTTTATCTTATTATGTAAAAAACTAAAATTTTTTAGGGATGGAAGTCTATTTTTCCTTTTTCTTAACAGAAAAAGTGAATGCAAAATGCTGAGAGTTTAATGCTGGAATGTTTTGGAAAGTTGAGAGACGAAAATAGGACTTTGCCTTAATTAGATTTGTGTCTTTATATGTTGTTTGTCATACTTTTGCGCTATACTTGCGCATCGAATCAGGGTAGAAGGCACAAGAGATTCGTGTGGTTGGCTACAATTGCCCCTCTGCTCTCAGTGATACTGTCCTCTATCATCACATTTAGAATTAACGTTCATCAACAAAAAGTTGAAGTCCTTGGAAAAATCAGCGGAGGTAGCTTGAATCCAAGTTCATTCTACCAGTTGAATTTTGATTACAAGTTCCTTGGTCATTTAGCCAAGACAGGCTTGATTGTTGCAATCATTTCACTCACGGTATGGTATATATATAGTGCCCATTATATTAAAAATCTATCTATCTACATGTATAGCGTTTCTAATTGATTGTGTCATGTCATCACAGGAAGCAATTGCAGTGGGGAGATCTTTTGCGAGCTTAAGAGGATACAATCTTGACCCCAACAAAGAAATGGTGTCGTTAGGTGTAATGAACATCTGTGGATCCTTCAGTTCCTGTTATGTCGCCTCAGGTAATGAATGAATTAATTAAAGGTAAATTATATTTTGGTATCTTATTTTTTTAAAAGTGACACTTTGGTATCTTGTTTTTTTTGCACCGTTAATATTTTGGTACCTGTCCTTTCAAAAGTGACATTATGATACCTTATTATTTGTATGTTAAAACTTTGGTACCTTAAAAAAGATAAAATAGGGTAAAAAATCATGAAAGAACAAGATACCAAAGTGAAATCGGTCTATAGAACAAGGTAAGTGTCATTTTTTAAAGAACAATATACCAAAATGTTAACATTGCAAAGAACAAGATACCAAAGCGTCACTTTTGAAAGAACAGGTACTAGAATGAAATGGGTTCGGAGAAGTGAAAAAGAATGAATGAATGAAGAAAAGATATATATGAAATGCAGGTTCGTTCTCGCGTACAGCAGTAAACTATAGCACGGGGTCGGAAACGATGGTGTCGAGTATAGTGATGGCAATAACAGTGCTGTTATCACTAAAGTACCTTCGAGGGTGGCTGTGTTTCACTCCCACGGCGGTGCTGGCTTCCATGATTCTGTCGGCAGTGCCAGGACTCATTGACTTCAACAAGGCTCGTCATATTTGGAAAGTTGATAAGATCGATTTCTTAGCTTGTGCCGCTGCCTTCTTTGGGGTCTTGTTTCTTTCCGTCGAAATGGGTCTCATGGCTGCGGTAATTTCTTCTCTTTCCTCTTTTTACTTTGCATAAATTACACACAAGCTCCATGTGATTTGGAATTTTCAAGATTGGATTCCTGTGTTTTTGAAAGTTACAATTTAAGGACTGAAGTTTTCTCGACGGTTCAAAATTTAACGAAAATTTGGACTAAAATGCCATTTTAAAACCTTAACTACTAATTTTTTATGTATTTGACTCCTTATTTCTATGAGGGAGTGGGATTTTGATGCAAAAACAAAAACTTTTCAAAGATTTTGACTCTCGCTATTGAAAAAAATAGTTCAATATAATTGCAAAAAGAATCTTTCAAATTCTATCAAATCAGAAAATTTTTTAATAGTCAGACTGTCAGAGTCAAAGTCCTTGAAAATTTTCTTTTTTTACATCAAAGTCCCTCCCTCATAGAAACAAGGAGTCAAATGTATAGAAAATTAATAGTTAGGGTCTTAAAATGGTATTTTAGCCAAAATTTTTGTTCAATTTTGGACGAAGGGTCTTTTTTTTTTACTAACGGAGCAAACCTAAGTCACTAAATTGCAATTTTTCAAATCATAGGGACCTAATCTCAAAATATTCCAAATTACAGAACCTTATTTGTAATTTACCCTTTTACTTTTTACTTTTCACCACTCCTCTATTTTTTTTTTTCATACACTCCTCTTGGGCCTTGCAAGGGTGACATGGGAATATGGGATGTGCCAAGATAGGATCAGCCCATATATATTGTTTAAAATTCTTTTTGGTCAAATTCTTTTTGGTCAAATTCTTTTTGGCCAACCCGCCAACCCGCTAAAATCAACCCAACCCACTTGTTTGGGTTGGTTTGGGTTGGGCTGGCGGGTTGGTTTGGGTTCAAAAAGTTGAGTCCGCTGTGGTTTGGGTTGGGCTGCGGGTTTCAAGATTTTGAGCCCGCTCAACCCAACCCAACCCGCCGGCCCGCAAAAATATTAAATAAAAAATAAAATTAATTTTTTATTTAGTTAAAACTATATATTAATATCACAAACAATATTATTTTTACAATTTAGTCAATTAATAATTTTTTATTCTCAATTTAGTCCATAAAAAACATATTGTGAAGGACCAAATTAAAGA
>QANZ01016582.1:14740-52276 GCA_003254925.1 Chamaecrista fasciculata
TTATTAACATCTTAAAAACATATATTAATATTTTCAAAATAAATATATAATTTAGTCATTAAATTTGAACTGATTTTATATTTTTTGATCCCTAAATTTATACTTATTAAAACTTTTTTATCCCTAAATTTATATTAAATTTCTTTTTGGTCCCTAAATTTGAACCAATGACTAAATTATTAACAATTGAAATAATTCGATAAATGAGTCATATATTTTGATTATTCATTAACAAATTAGTTGACTAGTTATAAATTAAGGAACCAAATGTATAGTAAGTTTTATTAAAAAAACAAATAAACCAAAAAGGGTAAAATTGGAACTTTGATTGAAAAATGCCCTTGCAAACCCTGTCATCTGAGATAACATAATTTTTGTGTCGACATCAAATCACACCCTTTTTGCTGTCATCTGATGACAGGGTGTTATCTTGGATGTCGACGTATGACGACATCATTGTGTTACCAAACGCCAGACATCCAAGATACCATAATATATAAGATGACGGGTATGAGATCACAGCATACCAAACGCACCCTTAGTCTCTGTTACCAACGATAGATACACTAAATAATGTTTACTAAAACAAAAATACCTACAACTTATTAGTCATATATGTAAAACAAACAAGCAAATAAATAAAATTCTCTATAACTTTATCAGCTTTATATTTTTAATTAAATATATTAATAGTCACGCTTTCTAGAAAATTATTTGTATTTTTCAAAATTAGGATACCAAAAACAAAATTAATTTAATCAAATTTAAAGAATATAGTTAAAACTTGACTTGAAGTTAACTACCAATTTAATCCTAGATTACATAAATGTTATTTTAATCCTTGAATTTCTTAAATGATTGAAATCTTCAAAAATTGATGACTTTTTAGAGATTAATCCCTACAGAAAGTGAGTTGTATTGTGGTATAATAAGGACTAACTTTGCAAAGAATCATGAAATTTTGGTGATTAACCCAAGCATTTCAAAGAAAACAAAGGCCAACAAAGGTTGACCGAGTTGGTAACGACTCATAACTTATTAGGTCGTGAGTTCAGTTCCCGTTGTCGATGTGAGAACTTTGTTAGTAGACAATCTATAAGTACATCTTTAAGCGCTCATAGAGCATGGAGACATACTCTGACATTGGTGAGCCCAAAGGCCAACTTACCTAAACTTTTTATTACAAAAAGAAAAAGGAAAACAAAGGACTAAAATGACAACATACACACACAACACACACACACACATATATATATATATATAATTTTGAGGATTAAAATGATAGTTTACTCCTTTGAATTATAAGATTAAAATTTAAAACTGTACTTTTGGGTAAAATTAAAAGAGCATGCTTAATAATGCGATTTATGTAGTTTTTTCTTTTATAATATTAATATGGGTGGAGTAAATTAAAATGAGGTGTATAGTGCAGGTTACTATATCATTTGCAAAAATAATAGTGATCTCAATCCAACCTGGAATAGCAATTGTTGGAAGACTTCCTGGCACAGATGAATTTTGTGACGCTGAACAGTATCCAATGGCTCTCCAGATTCCTGGAGTTTTGATAGTTCGCATCAAATCTGCTTGCCTTTGCTTTGCAAATTCCAATCTTGTTAGGGAAAGGTATGTAATATGTACGCTTAATTAAGCTTAGACACAAATTAATCAGTAATTTTCACAAAACACTTAGTTATAACACATGCATATACATATATATATGAAGGATTGAAAGATGTTTGACCAGTGAAGATGCTAAGGATCCCGAAGATGGACAAACCAGCTTTAGCCTCGTAGTTCTTGACATGTCAAGTATGAACAAACAACATTAATCTCTGTTTATTTATATATAATCCGTCATTGCAAATAATTTAATATCACATAGTTAATTAATATCACAATTATGTATATATATATAGGCCTCGTGAATATTGACACAGCGGGAATTGCTTCTCTGGAGGAGCTGCACATTGATCTTATTTCACATGGGGTGTGGGTGAGTGAGGCTTCTTTTTCTTAACACTATAAATAATATAGAGTAAACTAATAATTCAGTCCCTGAAAGATTGCTAAGTTGACAACTCGGTTCCTGAAAGATAGAAATATACACAGTTTAGTCTTTAAAAGATTAAAAAACACATTATTTAGTCCATGAAAATAACTAATAAGTATATGTTTTGATCTTTCAAGGACTAGACTGTATACTTCAATTTTTTAGAGATCGAGTTGTCATCAGCTTAGTGATGTTTCAAGGACCAAATTGTTAGTTTACTCAATAATATATATGCTATTTTATTTTTTAGTCCTTGAATTTGTCCCAAAGTTATAATTTAGTCCCTTGATATTAAAATTATAATTTTTAGTCTCTGATTTTTTTTTATAAACATTAACTATTTCCAATATTTTTAGACTAAATTGTAATTTTGTGAGAAACTTCAGGATTAAAAAGATAAGTTTTCTCTTTTGGGCACTTTTGGCTTTTAAAAGATTTATTATTAATCTCTCCACTCTCTCTCTCTTCTTTTTTATTGTCTCAGTTGGCCATCGCCAACCCTAGGTGGCAAGTAATTCACAAGCTAAGAGTAGCTAACTTTGTGAGCAAAATTGAAGAGAGGATTTTCCTGTCTGTAGGAGAAGCTGTGGATGCATGCCTCACCACCAAAATGGCCAGAATATGTTCATAAAACCTCTCTCCCTCTCTCCCTTTATTTAATGAATGTAACTGATCATGAATTACAGCTTGAGAATTGACTTATAATTGCTGCATAAGAAAACTTTGCATGCATAACGTGCTAAACAAGCATATCAAATATATATGCAGTCCTTAATTCAATTGCACAAGTTCATTCCTCTCCATTAATTTCCATCCACAATGGGCAATAGGTCAACTAGTACACTACAAATCATATATACTAAACTAATTAATGTGTACTAGCTAGCTCCTCTGATCTCATCTCGTAGTCACACGATTTTTGATTCGTATACTCATTATATTGTGTACTAGCTACTAAATTAAATTCAATATAAGTAGCATGTACAATTTTCTAGCTAGCTAGGCTAGTTATGAATTAAAATTCTTCGTGACATCATAATACCAACCCTTCCTTGTGTCTCTTTCTCTTGCTTTCTAATTTTCTATGTGTGGTATGTAAGTGATAATATTCTAATGCCAGAAACAATACTTTTAAACGTTAGGAAAGCATTTTCTAACTAAAAAAAAAAAACTTCACAAGCCCTAAATTTCAAAATATATGACCCATCCATCCATCCATCCATCTTGTGTGGTACCTAGTGCGCTCCTGTTATTGAAATGCGTCTAGATTCAATGTACCTCTCTGGTGCCACAGCTCAGTGGACCAAATTAAATTAAAAAAAGGAAAGTGTTGTTGGTTATCTCATCATTACTTCACTACTGTTGTAGATGCAAACCAAGTATAATGGGGTTGACTCGATCCATAAAGCTTTCATCATGTTTTTCCATTACCCTTTTATATATCATAATCATACTCATCAAGGCTTGCAATTTGTCATATGCTTCTTTGATTTCATTTGTCCATATTAAAGTACCGAACACTGCACTCACACTTCAATTACTCCTTCAAGTACTAAGTTTAAAAATATTAGTAGCAGGATGTTACACAATATATGTAATAGGGTTATAATTAAGTTTTTGGCTGAAATGTAATTCACCCCCTGAACTTAGGGGCTTGTACAAAAAACTCCCCTAAAGTTCAAATCTAGACTTAAAAGACCCCTGAACTTATAAATTGTGCTAATTAATAACACCCCCGTCCATCCAACTTCCGTAAGTTTTCTTAACACAATTGCTTCCATGTCAGCAGCCATGTATGCATAGACTTTTCTATATTGATAAATATTAATATCTGTTGAGTTGAAAAATTTATGCATACATGGATGCTAACATGGAAGCAATGGCACGTGATTTGGCAAATTTGTCAAGAAAACTGACAGAAAGTGGGGAAGGGAAGGAGTAATTAGCACAATTTTATAAGTTCAGAGGTCTTTATGTCAAGATTTGAACGGGTGGGGAGGGGGAGATTTCCACACAAGCCCCTAAGTTTAGGGGGATAAATTGTATTTTAGTCTAATTTTTTCTTTTAAGTTGAGAGAGTAGTAAAACGTTACAACTCAACATTTAAAAGATAAAATATAGGCAAAAGTACTACTTCCGTCCTCAAACTTTACACTAACTGTCAATTTCGTCTCCAATTTTCTTTTATTGTCAATTTCATCCCTAGTCTTTCACATTTTTTTTTCAATTTTATCTTTTGCTCTTACTTTAGCCAAATATTAATGATAGATTCCACGTGACTAATGATATGTAATGTAAAATTGATAGAATAAGAAATTCAAATCTTAACTCAGATTGAAAAACATGAGGCAATCTGTCGTTAATTTATTGAAAAAAGTTAGTCAAAGGATAAATTTGACCAAAATGAAAAACATTGGAGACAAAATTGATAACGAAAAAATATTAGGGACGAAATTGACAGTTGATGTAAAGTTTGGGGACGAAATTAGCGCTTTGCCTAAAATATAATTTAAGAGAGTAAAATGTTTTTTTTTGTTGCCCAAGGTATCCCCCAACCCGATAAGATAATGACTAATCATCCGCGAATCTAAGCTCCATTTAAGGGTTTGTCGTTGGTCAATTGGTCACTGCATACACAAGGCGGGATTCGAACCCTGACACTTGCTTAAATGACTCAGTGAGCTAACCATTAGATCAACCAAGCTCGGTAAAACGTACTTTTCAACAACTGTATATTCGTAGACTGTTGAAAGAATGGAAGTGGTTAGTGGTTAATGGTGAAGAGTATAAAGATTGTGGCTATTAAGAATCCATCTATTAGCGTAGGCCAAAAAAAAAAAATCCATCTACTTATAGATTCATTAAATTTATTTATTTATTTTTAGTCTGATTCGATTACTACTCTAGCGTCAAACATTTTTGTAAACTTGGCTAATTATCCTAGTTGTAATTTGCGAAGATTCTACCTACAAGGAAGCTAGATTCAGTGCCATTTTTCTCCAAAAGATGAAAGACTGACTATTCCATATTATTATTTTAATCGATGATTCCTTTTGAATTTGGTCTAATACATCATGATTCCTTTATTAATATTATTTGTAAGATTCTCAGAGACTTACAAAGACTGACACAACAAAATTTAAGGTGTATAATGTGGTGAGAAGAACAGGGTTTAGCACTAAAATTCAAATTGCCAATTTGTGACAGCCTTTTATAGTGCGAATATATGCTTCCATCATTTTGAAAGAAGTGCTTTCTTACCCTGGCATATATACAATTCTGTGTGACTATCTATGAGAAGTAGTTATGTAATCTTTTTATACAATTATACAAAATTTGAAAATTTTTAATCTAATCATCGACATTTAAAACTATGTAATACGTATACATACAACTGGTCAATAAAATTATTTCAAATTAAATCAAACTAATAAGTAATAATTGGTTCCAATCCTACCAATTAAAACTGGTCAATTTTCAGGCAAAAAACAAAACTGGTCAATTTAATTTTTTCAAAATCTTAATAAGTATGATCATCTGATAATCATGATAGTAACAACAACAATAATAATAAATTTAATAAAAAATATTATTATATATCTAAATAATTAATTCATTATCTATTAAAATTTAGGTTTTATCTAATCAATGTCCTTGAGAAAGAGTACACTTATTCTTATGTTAATTTTTTTTTATTCCATGTTTTTATGTTTATTTAATTTTCGGTCAAAGTGCGAATTTGGTTCTGTATCTTTGCTTCAGGTCTCAAATCAGTCCTATATCTTTTCTAGTTTCAATTTTGGTCCCATAATTTGAAAACCTCCCAGCGTTAGTTCTCCGTCAATTTTAAACCATTAATTAGGCAAATTAAGTCAGGAAAAATTACAGATCAGTCCTTTAAATTACAGTTTAATCTTGAAAACTTCAAGTCCCTAACTATCAAAATTAAAGTGAAAGAGCATCCCTGAAGCTTCTCGCACCTTACATTTTGGTCCTTAATCAATGAATTCTTCATGAAATGGAATAGAAATGAAAAAACAACACAAATTAAAGCAAATGACAGAGGGACCAAAACTAAAAACGCATAAATTTAAAACCCGCCGAAAAATGCCCCAAACTCGCCGGAAAACGTACGAAAATCGCTAAGAAACCCAAAAACTCATACAAAAACTCCAATTCTCACTGAAATCTCACTCAAATAATCGCTCTCAAATGTTTCAAGAAAGAATTTTCGAAAATCCAAACTTTCTTCTATCACCTCCCTCCAAAAGAATTTGGATTTTCAAAAATTCTTTCTTGAAGCATTTGAGGGCGATTTGAGTGAGATTTCAGTGAGGATTGAGGTTTTTGGATGAGTTTTTGAGTTTCCCGATGATTTTCGTATTTTTCTGACGAGTTTGAGGCATTTTTCGGTGGGTTTTAAATTTTTTGCGATTTCAGTTTTGGTTCCTCTATCATTTGCTTTAATTTGTGGTTTTTGCATTTCTATTCCATTTCTTAAAGAATTCATAGATTAGAGACCAAGATGTAAGGTTTGAGAATCTTTAGGGATGCTCTTTCACTTTTATTTTGACAGTCAGGGACTAAAGTGAAAGGGACTTGAAGTTTTCAGGACTAAATTGTAATTTAAAGGACTGATTTATAATTTTTCCTGACTTAATTTGCCTAGTTAACGATTTAAAATAGACGAAGGACTAACAGTGGGAGGTTATATGAGACCAAAATTGAAACAAAAAGATATAGGACTGATTTGGGACTTAGAGCAAAAATACTACAGGACCAAATTCGAGAGAAAAAAGATACAATACTGTTTGGCACCTAAAGTAAAGGTAAAGGACCAAATTTGCACTTTGGCCTTAATTTTCTAATAATTTTCTTCTATTTTTTAAATTAATAATTAAAGAAAAAGTTTTGATTAATCTCTTTTAAAGGAGAAAAACCCAAGCCATATATATTTAGTTTTGAGTTCTTTTTTCATTTTAAAAATATTAATCAACCTTTTATTTAATTATTTATTTTGAAAAAAAAATAGAATAAATTATTAAAAAATAAATAAATAAATAAATAAACATAAAATAAATAAGAAAATAACATAAGAATAAAGATACTTCTGTTACACCAAAATATATCTAAAGGAAAATTAATGAATAAATCTATAATTTCTCACATTTGATATTTAATTTTCAGTAGCTAGTTAAATACTAAAACTTAATTATATTGAGTTGTTCTTAAGGGCTTGTTTGGCACGATAAGAGAAGGGGAGAGACAGGAGGGGAATGGGAGGTTAAAGGTATGTTTGGATTGGGGATTAAGGAGGAGAATGGAGAGGGAGAAGAGAGGTTTGGGATCTCTTCCCTTTGTCTTGAAACTTGGAGATTGGAGGGAAAGAGAATGAAAGATTAATTTTTAATCTTTCTTCCTCTTATTTTCTTCACAAATTACAAATACCTTAAATTGAAGTATTTTGGAGGAGTTACTTAATTCCCCAAACAAAGGGGAGAGTAGGGAAGATTAATCTCTCATCCCCTTCCCTCTCCTCCCCCTTCTAGTATCCAAACAAACCCTAAGTAGTCTTCATACACTTTCTCTTTGTTTGGGAAGCATCATCGTCTCTTCTAAAATATCTCAATTTAAGGTATTTGAAATTTATGAAGGAGAATGAGAACAAGAGATGAAAAATTAATCCCTCATTGGCTCATTCTCTTCATCTCCATTTCTCAATCTCTTAGACAAGTCGAAGAGGTTTCAATCATCTCTCCTCCCTCCTTTTCTCCTGTTTTGATTCCCAATTCAAGCATATTCTTTTCTCCTCTTTTGATTCCCAATTCAAGCATATTGTTGGGCTTGTTTAGATAATTAGAAAGGGGGAGAGAGAGATCAGATCGGAGGGGGAGGGGAGAGGAGGGAAGGAGATGGGAGATTAATCTCCTTCTATTATATAGGCCATCATTCACTTCCATCAATGATTTTTTTTTTCGTAAAAGAAAATATAGATGAATTGGGTCCCGGGGGCTCACCAAGGTCATAACATGCCTCTAAACTCTATGAGCACTTACATCGATACTTACAGATCGCCTATCAACAAAGCCCTCGCATTGACAACGGGAATCGAACTTACAACTATTTTGTGAGTTATGAGTCGACTCATTACCAACCGGACAAACCTTTGTTGGCTCCACTTCCATCATTTCATTATACATTTATACCTACTAGTTTTTTATATTTCAATTATATATAGTATATTTTTCTAAAAGAAGAAGTTGGGAAAAAAGAAAACTACCCCTTTTGTTGGCTATATATAAGACGCTTCAAAATGGTGTGTCTTTCTACTTTCAACTTCAAATTGCAAGGCAATACATAGTACATAGCAGCTTTCATGAGAGTGGTGTAGTCGTGAGAATCCCTCGAGAGAGAGAGACCAAGTTCTCCCAAACACTTCAATCAAATCTCTATCTTATGGCTTCTTCAGCCGTAGTGGCATCCTCTGAATCAGAGGATCACTTCAAGGCTTTGGACCTTGAGAAAAACTCAAGCTCCGATTGGGTTCTCAATGCCCCTGAGCCTCCTAGTCTATGGCGACAGTTCTCAGATTCCGTCGCTAAAACTATTTCTCAATATCGCCACAAGCTTTCCTCTCTCTCTCACCAACCAATTCCCAAGCTTGTGCTCTCCATCTTGCAGGCTATTTTCCCTATCCTCCAGTGGGCCCCACACTATACTCTCTCTAAATTCACTAGTGATCTGCTTGCTGGTCTCACTATTGCAAGTCTCTGCATTCCTCAGGTAATCAAAATTCATTATATAAATAATTAATTAATTATCAATTCGTTTTAATTTTTGAATAAAATACTAATTTAATCTCTGAATTATATTGACTGTGATAATTTAGTCCTAAAAAATTTATGAGTCGTTTACAATTAAGTCCCTCTAAGGATTGAGTTGTAAGATAAATTATTTCAATAAATGAAGGATTAAACTAGTAGTAATCATATATAATTTAGGGATTAAGATATTAGTTTATTCTTCTATTTTTCAACTCACATATATATCTCTACACAATCAATCTTACAGAGCATTGGGTATGCGACCTTGGCACATCTGGATCCTCAATATGGCCTCTGTGAGTAATTTTTTTCACAAAATAGACCACAAATTAAATATATTTGTGAAAAAATAAAGCTACAACGTTTGATGGAATTAATTAATTTGTAGATACGAGTGTTGTGCCACCTCTTATATACGCTGTAATGGGGAGTTCGCGAGAAATAGCAATTGGACCAGTGGCTGTGGTTTCACTTCTGATATCCTCAATGGTTCAGAAACTAACAGACCCTGCTTCTGATCCTCGTACCTATACAAGCCTTGTTTTGACCACCACGCTCTTCGCTGGAATTTTTCAATTCTCCTTCGGCCTCTTCAGGTCACTTTTACATTTACTCATTTACATATGTTAATTACTTCATTTCACATAATAAATTTAGAGCAAAATTACAATTGGCTCCCAAAAAAGATACGTAAATTAATAAAAAGCTAATGCTCAAAGTGCAAATTTAGTCTCATATATTTTGCCGAGTTTCCAATCTGGTTCTGTATCTTTTTTCGTTATACTTTTGGTTGCGTATCTTTGCAAAATGTCCTAATTTGGTCTCATATGATCTTTGGTCTCGTATCTTTGGGTCAAGTGATCTTATATCTTTGTGAAAGGATCAACTTTTAATTGATCATTTTATAAGGATATGAGACCATTTCTACACCTGACCTAAAGATATAAAACTAACTCTGCAATTGATCCAAAAGATATGAGTTCAAACCTACAGCAAAAAAAAAAAGATATGGGACTAAATTGGGAACTGATCCAAAGATATATAACCAAAAGTGCAACAAAAGAAGATATATGACCAAATTAGAAACTCAATAAAAGATATGGGACCAAATTTACATTTTGACCAAAGCTAATTGATAGATGAAGTGGAGCTAATTAACATATATGCAGGCTGGGTTTTCTTGTGGATTTTCTATCGCATGCTGTGATTGTGGGATTTATGGCGGGAGCAGCCATTGTGATTGGTCTTCAGCAGCTTAAGGGACTGTTGGGTATCACTCATTTTACCAACAAAACCGATATAATCTCTGTCTTTCAAGCTGTTTGGAACTCATTCCATCATCCTGTATGTTTTTTCTTTAATTTCATTTCTTTTTTTTTTCCCTTCCAATTCATTATCCATTCATCTCCTTTTTTTTTTTTTCTGCCTCCAAACTATTATTAACTTATATTTTATTTTTGGTTCTTTTTAAGAAATATTAGTGAAGTATAGTCGTTGTCAATAGTCATCACATCGTCACATTTATGCGCGTGAAGGAGTGGTTATCAATTATCAAATATCTGATTCAAGTTTTCTTATTGGATTATAACCATAAATTAAAGGGTAAATTATTCATATAGGGCCTTGTGGTTTGGCTTATTTAGAGAAATAGTCCCTATAGTTTAAAAAGTAGTAAATAAGAGACTAAGATTTACTCCGTTAACAAAAAATGTCTCAAAGGTATTTCCGTCTAAAGTTAATGGTGTCTTTTCATGTGCCTTGTGCGTGACCCCTATTGTAAGGTAAATTACACTGAGGACTCTTGTGGTTTGGTCTATTTAGAGAAAAAGGTTCATGTGTTTTAAAAAGTGACAAATAAAGGCTAAGGGCATCATTAATTTTATACGGAAAAAACTTATGGATCCTCTTTTATTAGCAGAGTAAATCTTAGTCTCTTATTTACTACTTTTTAAACTACAATGACCATTTCTCTAAATAGGCCAAACCACAAAAATCTCTGTGTAATTTACCCTAAATTAAATAAATTCGCTCCTGAAAACAAAACTTATGTCCTTTTTTAGTGTTAATTTTCATCCACTCTCTTCGAATTTTAGAGATATTAAATTCAAGCGCTTGTTTATTACTCATCCTCATCACAATGAATTATTATTAATGCTGGCATTATTTTCTTGAAACACAGTGGAACCCTCGTAATTTTTTACTGGGGTCCTCCTTCCTGATCTTCATTCTATCAACCAGATTCGTGGTAAGTGATATACTTAGCAACTAATATTTATGATCAGTTAATCCACAAAGATATATAGTTTAATAATGATGCAAGGCCTAATAATTGATTAATTAATGTGAGCATATACATATAAATGCAGGCTAAAAGGAAGAAGAAATTGTTCTGGTTGGCAGCAATATCTCCTCTAGTGTCAGTGATAGTGTCAACTTTAATGGTGTATGTGACAAGGGCTGACAAAAATGGAGTTAATATTGTGAAACACGTCAAGGGAGGCCTCAACCCATCCTCCTTTCATCAACTTGACTTCAATAGTCCTTATATCAAAGAAGTCGCCAAAATTGGACTAGTTGTTGCTCTTGTTGCTCTCACTGTACGTTATTAGTAACCTTTATATATTATTATTATATGCATATCTACTATTTTACATATGCATCCCAATTTGTGTATATAGTAATTGCATCATATATATATAATGTTTTCTTTTCATTAATTAAATATATATAGGAATCAGTTGCTGTTGGGCGATCCTTTGCATCTATGAAAGGATATCAAATTGATGGAAACAAGGAAATGGTTTCACTAGGCTTCACCAACATCATTGGATCCCTCACTTCTTGCTATGTTGCAACTGGTAATTATTTTTCTTTTCTTTTTCCCTAAAAAGTTCAATTGTATAATTAATTGTCAAAATCTCATTTGGTCCTTGAATAATAGGATGAATTTCATTTTGATTCTCAATTTTTTTAATTTCTCTTTAGTCATCAAATTTTTCCACTTGTTTCACTATTGATGGAAATCCAAAACATAATGACTTGTCTTTTGTTAATTAAGTGTGACGTGTCAAATTTCTTTTTCTAAAAAAAATCATGCTAACCATTTTTATGAGGTGTCATATTTTCCTCTCTCTTCTCTCAACATATCTCTCTTTCTTTTTCTTTTTCGGTGAGGGAAAGAGAGAGATGGAGAGAAGGGAGAAACATTGAAAATGAGAATCGAACTCACGATCTGATAAACTATGAGTCAACTTCTTCTCATTTTCAATGTGATGGCCTTTCTTATAGACTATCTGTAAATACTTCTGTAAACGCTCATAGAGTTGGGAAACATGTTTTCACCTCGGTGAACCCGGGACCCAATTCACTTCAACTTTCTAACACCAAACACAAAAAAAAAAAAATGCATGATCCATGAATTCATAATTTATGATTGTGAAATTAATGTAGGTTCATTCTCCCGTACGGCGGTTAATTTCGCTGCTGGATGTGAAAGTTTAGTGTCGAATATAGTGATGGCGATAACGGTGTTGATATCACTGCAATTCTTGACGAAGCTGTTGTATTACACTCCATCTGCAATCCTTGCTTCAATAATCCTATCTGCACTTCCTGGACTCATAGATCTCTCTCAAGCTCACAAAATCTGGAAACTCGATAAGCTTGACTTTCTTGCTTCATCCTCTGCCTTTTTCGGTGTCCTTTTTGCATCTGTTGAGATTGGTCTCCTCATGGCGGTACATATAACTTATTCTTACTTTTTTTGTTTTATATTTTGAATAAGAATAAAATAACTAAATAATTAAATCAGTTTTTATCATTGATTATTTATGTTTATATTCTTTTAAGTGTGATTGCAAAGAGTTCAGAGCCACTAATTATTCTTGATGAGTCACTTTTTTATCTGGTTAGTGTCAAAAATGAGCCGCTCGTTTCACAATTTTAAAAAAAGTAAAATTGGTCATATCGCTCTCATTTTAAATTCGACTGTGATAAGTTCGGAGTTATGTGTTATTCTTAACGGGTCCTCTTTTATTCAATTGGGACTATCAACAAATAAAGTCAAATTAAGTCTGAAAGTAATTTTGGAACCAAAAAATCAAAAATTATTTTTGGGTCCAATTTAACCTCATTTGTTGACGGTCTTAACTGGACAGAAAAATGACTCATAAAAAAAACTATAGCTTCAACATCGTGGTTATCAAGCTTGAAACGTAAGAGATATGACAAACTTTACTCATTTGACGATGAAACAAGCAGCCCACTTTTAGAGTTCAGTTGGACTTTGTTTGATTACGGCCCTAACTGGACAAAGAAATGACTCATCAAGAATAACACGTAACTCCAAACTCAACATAATCAAACTTAGATAAAAGACTAGAGATTGCAACTTACCACCAAGATAAAAAATCAAAATTGAACTTTATTCTTTCTTTTCTTTCAATTAGTGTTTTTGATATACTAGTTAGTTTGAGACGAAGTTCAAGCTCAAATGCTCTTTTGACCCTAAAGTGATCCATATAATACTGCCTTAAAATTAATGCATTGCAAACTATTTTATATTTCCTTGATTGATTAAAAAAAACTATTATGCTCTAAAATAAAATTCAGGGGTTGGTTTATATTGAGTAAAATGTCATTTCATCCTATTCAAAACAATCATGAAGCACAAGAATACGTCAATAACATCTTATTTGCATTTGTGGTCGCAGAGACAAAGAAGTGGATATCTACTATCTAGCTAACCTACCTAGAATGAACACTATCTGTCAATAGGCTTGTTCAATTTCCTATGGATTAAAACGGGAAAATAAACTGTTTAAAATTTTTAAATCGTTTATGACATAGCCAATATTAATTATACTTCCATTGAATGGCAAGCATATAAACCCCACCACTTTTGCACCACTATCTATGATGCATATTAATCGATACATACATATTATCCACACTTCTGGAGCTCCAATGACTCGGGACGCTTTTATCTGAATTCTGAAGAGCTGTCAATATTCTATAGTAAAATAGTATTATTAAAAATAGCCGAAGTGTCTTTTTGCTCGCTTCTCAATTTAGTCTTGTATTTTTTTTTATTACAGATTTAATCTTATATTTTTAATTTAGACTTTGGATCAGGTCCCAATTTGATTTTATATCTTTTTTTTGTTGTAGATTTGATCTCGTATCTTTGGGTCAGGTGCAGAATTGATCTCATATCTTTAAGTCAAGTGGAACTAATGGTAGAACATTTAAAAATATGGACCAATTCTTCAACCTGACCAAAAGATGTGAGACTAAAATTGAAACTTTTTACAAAGATATGAGACCAAAAGTGCAACAAAAAAAAGATACTGAGGAATTGAGCAAAAGATATGGGACCAAATTTATACTTTTACCCGTTAACTATTAACTTCAAAATTCAAATTGATTAATTTAAGCATTAAACATTTGCTTATATTATTACTAGCTAGTAGCACCTACCTAATTATTGGGATTTTGCAATAATTAATTGGATTAGTGTACGTGTTACGTACATGATGATATTTGTGCAGGTGGTATTCTCGTTCTCGAAGATCATTCTGATCTCAATCCGACCAGGAACAGAAACTCTAGGAAAGCTTCCTGGAACAGACATGTTTTGCAATGTCCAACAGTATCCTATGGCTCTTAAAACTCCTGGGATTCTAATCATACGCCTAAAGTCTGCCTTGCTTTGCTTTGCAAACGCCACTTTCATTAGAGAAAGGTATTTTAGGAATTAAATTCGGATCCCATGACTATTTCAGGATAAAGTATATATATATATATGCAGCATAATAATTTTAAGATTTTTCATGCAAAAAAATTGCAATGTGTTCAATAAGTTGACAATTATTAATGTGCAAGAATATAATATGAACTATATAATCAACTTACTTTTAAAAGAACTTCCTTTAATTTGCAAGGATAATTAAATGGGTCGCACAGGAAGAATTAGACGACGACAAGGGAAATACCACAAGGATAATTCAGCTCGTAATTCTCGACATCTCCAGTAAGTTTTCTCAACTACAGAAAATTGAAGTTCAAGTTAATTTGTTCATATGTATATAATGAATTATATATATAATCAGCAACATTTCTTCTGGGTTCAATTAATGTATTTGATTCATGAAAGATTTGGTGAATATCGATACCTCTGGAATTGCTGCTCTTGAGGAACTGAATAAGAGTTTGGTCTCACAAGGGAAGCAGGTAACTAATTTAGATATAAATATATCAAATATGTACTATACTTCATTTTGTTTTCATATTTATGTTTATGAATGTATGTGTATATGTGTTGACCTACTTTTCTATGATGTGACTCAGTTAGCAATTGCAAGCCCCACATGGCAAGTTATTCACAAGCTAAAGGCTGCCAACTTTGTGAGCAAAATTGGTGGAAAAGTGTACTTGACTGTTGGAGAAGCTGTTGGATGCAAGTCATCAGAGTGCTAATTAAGAACATATATATGTTTGATGCCTATATATATATATATGCATGTCTCTGGATCAGACGTGCGTATGGGAATAAAATCTTTGTCACTTGTTTAGTTGGAAACAGAAACTAGCTAGTACATTTGAAATGCTACTTGTCTGTCTGTGTACTCTGTCTATTTTTATGTGCTCTATATGTAATGGCATGAATAAAATCATTTCATCCCTGTTAAAAATGCTTGAAGTAGGTGCGGGAAACCATAACATTACCTTAAAAAAATGCTTGAAGTTTCTCGGAGCTTATATATATCTAAAAAATTAATTAGTATCTTCACACTTCACAAATAATCAAATCGATCTTTATATCTGAATCCAAGAAATTACATCTATAAATATAAAAAAAAAATCATAAATATGAATATACTATTAAATTATTTACATAATTAATATATATAAATATTTATCTTTCATTCTTATAAATTTATATTTTTTTATTTACAAAATATTAAAATATTATATTATTATAAAAAAAGACATATTTACTATTACATGTTGACATGAATATTTTAATCATTCCTAATCCAATCATCAAGTCAAAATGATAGCTGGAAAGAATATTAAATGAATTTTAAGCAATATGATTGTTTGTGGTAAATTAGGAGCCATCCAAAATAATGTCTTAAACGAGACACATGCATGAAGTTCTGATAAAATTTGACATGTTTTTTTTTCTGTTTTTGATGATTGTTTAAAATGCTGATTTTAAAGTATAATAACCATATTTTTTTCTTAGTTTCTTAAGGTATCCCCAGTCTGACAGACTAATAACTAATCCTTCTTAAATTGGTGCTCTATTTAAAGGTGTCTCATTGACCAATTGGCAAGTATATCTTTAATACATCACGCTCCTTAATTCACTTCAGAAGATTCATTTCAAAGGAAAGATGTAGTATTTAATAAGTAGGCATTCACAATTAATATAATAAGAAAAGAATTATTCAAAAGGCCAAGGAAAGGAACGTATTTAAATTTGTATATTGTAGTTTTTCACTTTTTGAATTAATTAAGAGGATTACATCATTACTAATTAAGTTGGAAATCTGATAAAGTTAGCATTAAGAGCACTAGCCATAACCTGATGTTTCCAAACGGAATTACTTTTAGATTAGAAAATGGATCAGCTCAATTACACTTGCTAAAGTATGGCTGAATTATGTTTTATTGACCATTGGATGATTTGACTGAAAATGTATGTGTTGATTTTTAATCCAAATCAATGGTGCAGATTTAATACTTTAGCTTTCACACTTTAGTTGAGCCACTCTCTCTAGATTAATAGGTCGATGACGAAGGGGTACAACTTACAACAGAAGGTTCCCTAGCCACTTGATGAAGCCAAACGTAACTTCTTGATAATATAGATTACTTTTTGTCTTTATACTGTACAAGCACTAGGCACCATGAGTGGTTCTGTTTCTATTATAATAAAACATAACATAACATTATTTTATTTATAAATTTTATCAATAAAATAAGAATATGTGACATGATAATAAGATAATATAAAATATAATTTTTTCGGCTAAAGTGCACTTTTGGTCCCATAACTTTGACAAAGATTTCAATTTGGTCCTATAATTTTTTTTGTTGCAATTTTGGTCTCATAACTTTGACAAAGGCCTCAATTTGGTCTCATAACTTTTCTTTTTTGCAATTTTAGTCCCATAACTTCTGAAAACGTCTCACTGTTGGTCCCAAGCTTATTTTCATCCATTTTACGCCGTTAAAAATGATCTAACATACTGAGTTGAATGATGACGTGGTAAATATGGGTGAAGTGGATTTAACGGCAGATAATATATGGAAATCAGCTTGGAACCAACGGTGAGAGTTTTCGAAAATTATGGAACCAAAATTGTAACAAAAAAAGTTATGGGACCAAGTTAAGACCTTTGTCAAAATTATGAGACAAAAAATATACTTTAGCCATATTTTTTATGAGCCCGACGATATTTCTTAACTGATAACTAGAGATTTATCTTCTCCGAAATATAGAAATTATTGAAGTAAGTTTTTTTTTCATCAACAAAGTCTTTTTCATACACACGACATAATTTAAATTCAGGATATATCATACTTAAATAACCTAATTATCTATCAACTGTACTAGATTTTATTAATTAAAATATGATAATTTTGCATGACTAATAATTAAATTGAAAGAATACAAAGTATAAAGAATAGGTAGTTAATCGTGAGTAGAACACAAAATATAAGTAAAATACTGATTCTTAAATTCGAATTATAACAAATAAGTAGATGATGATATAATATAAGTATATTATGGTTCTTAATTTTTAATTGAGAGTTGAACTCATATCAAATTAATTACTATCTTTGAAACTTACAAATAATCAAAAATTCAAATCTACCTACTCAAATTCATACTTGAAGATCAGGCCAAAAAAAAAAAATCATACTTGAAGAAGTTTCAAAACAAAATATTTTTTAGTAATGTAAAATCTATTTTAATGATCATAAAGTGGCTAGGGAACACAAATATTAATTGATATGTCCAGGTTCAATGTACATTGAGTTGTCTTTAACTCTATATGACTATATATATTTGGAGCTCCCTTTCTTCCCCACTTATGGTTTATTTTCTTTGGTAATATATAATATTGTTGAGTGCTTTCTTTGACATGGATGATCAGTACTTTTGGGTAGAAGCTGCAAGTAAGTGCAGAATAAAATATGGAAAGTTATGCAATACAACATATAGAATTGGGTACGCATTGCTGCAAGTTAGGTTCGTGATGATTAATTAATAAATACTAGGGGATTTTATAGCTTTAATTTCCTATTGCTTGTAGCTAGGTCATGGGTTGGTGCAGGAATTAGAAATGTTGTTATAGAATTTGTATATAACTGGTTGATGAATAAGAGAAATGTAGTCTAAACAAAGACTAATCTTAGTTAAATTTGATAGGACTATAAAAGTGACAACTTTTTCACCAAATATTTAATGTAGCTGCATTTCCAAAACTTGAACCTAAGATCCTTAATTAAACTGGATCAACTTGGTGGTGACGCTAATATGATTTTTTATAGTATAGATTACAAATTTACGGGAATCATTCTGGAATCATGTTCAAGCAAACATCTTATAGGCTAAAAAAAATATGAAAATGTGATTGGAATGTAGCCATCTACCGAACATGATTTGGGCCTTTTCTTTGGTGGGTCGACAGATTGAGGCCCTTTTTCTGTGGGCTCTAATTTCGAAATGCAACCCCTTATTTTGGATCGAGGGTAAGGTTTAGCATATAGGCTAAGCCCATTCTAACACCTTCAGGGAAAAAGAAAATTTTAATGCTACCAGGGAAAAAAAGAAAGATAAGTTTTATTACTTGATAAATAGTAAAAATTGGTTGAATAGGAGAAATAAAAAGAAAATATTTATATATGTGTATCAATGAAAAAATTAAATGATAAACCTAAAAAGAATACTATGATAAAAAAATTGCTTAGTTTAAGATAGGTATTATGTGAAAAAATAAATTAATATGATATATTTATAAGAAATAAATAAATAAGAACAAAATATAGAGAGGAGCTTATTAAACTGAGGAATATATATACTAGGGGATCAAATAATAATTTTTCTCTTATTATTAATTTTGTAATATAGTTTTGGGTTAAGTGCAATTTTGGTCCCATAACTATGACAAAGGTTTCATTTTGGTCCCATAACTTTTTTTGTTGCAATTTTGGTCCCATAACTATGACAAAGGTTCCACCGTTAGTCCCTTGGTGAATTCCATCCATATTTAGCCGTTAAGTATGACGTGGCATAGTGACTAGGATCATGATGTGACAAAATAAGATGAAATGGACTGAAATAGGATCTATATGCAACATATTAAAACTTATCTATACCCAACCACAATATATGCAAAAAGTGGTACTTCCTCTTCCTCGTTCCGCTTCCTGATTTGCCGTCGTCGCCGCTTTGGTCGTTCGACTCTGGTTGAGGATCTCATCGACTTCGTCGGTGCCTTCTGCTTGAAGTCTCTTCTTCCTCACCAGATGGGTCCCTGTCAGTACCACTCTTTGTATATATGGTGGTTGGGTATAGATAAGTTTTAATATGTTGCATATAGTTCCTATTTCAGTCCACTTCATCTTATTTTGCCACATCATGATCCTAGTTACTATGCCACGTCATACTTAACGACTAAATATGGATAGAATTCACCAAGGGACTAACGGTGGAACCTTTTGAGAAGTTATGAGACCAAAATTGCAACAAAAAAAGTTATGGGACCAAAATGAAACCTTTGTCATAGTTATGGGACCAAAATTACACTTAAGCCTATAGTTTTAAAATGTGGACGACCAGAAAGGGGTGGAGCCATATAATATAAGACTAGAGGCTTTGCGTGCCCTAATGGGCACGCAAATATATATGTAAAATAAATGAGGGACTAAATCGTTAACTCAGTAAAAAAGAAATGATCAAATAATAATTTTTCTCTTATTATTAATTTTGTACTATAGTTTTAAAATGTGGACGACCAAAAAGGGGTGAAGCCATATAATATAAGATATATATATATATATTATACATTCATTACTCACCCTCAAATCAGTCCTTATACTTAGTTTAAATGAATAAATAACTATAAGTATTAAATTTTTAATTTAACAAAACAAAAGTAACAGAAAATTCACGGAATAAAAGGGGAAAAATGAGCAGTGACTATTAATGAAGTTAAAATAATTGTAGAAAGGGAAGAAAAAAAATAATTTGTCAAAGACTCAAAGTTGATAGTTGATAGTATGACGAATTTGTCCAAGTCCTCCATGTCTTCGTTTTAGTGCGGAAACCCATTTTGACAAACCAAGTTTGGGGCTTTGGGCCAAGGGAAACTAACTTGGTTGAGAGTTTAAAAAATATGTTATGCCAAGTACGCCATTGATTCTGGTGATATTGATTATTATGCATCCAAAGTGGAATGTTTGGGGGCTATATATATTCATGCACATGTGCCAAATGAAGTTTAAATATTTGTAGTTAGAAATTATAGTCAAGTCCACGTCGTCGGATGCTATTAATCAACGACTAAAATTAATCTAGATAGTCAAAATTCTCGTAAAAGTAGTAGGTAGGAGTATGAATATTCAAAAGCTAGGTAACAATAAGAGAGAACTTGAGCTATTACTCTCTACGTTCTCTTAATGCATGTGTGGATGAATGTTGGACACAATAATACTAACATTGAGAATTTGGGATCTTATTACTTGTGGCATACTTTATAAGAAATACTAACATCATCAACACATTTAATTATGAATGAAGCAAGATCGAATGATCCAAATTTCTAAAGCTTTCAACTTTTTTTCTTTTTTTGATGATAATAATTCATTTTTAATAGCACAGCTACCGCATTAAGAATAATTAATTATAGAAACAATCCTTCATTTCAAATTCAAACATTGTGAAAATTGGGTAATATAAAGTTATAAACATGCCATACATGTAACATACGGTAGTCACTAATTAATTAATCTTTTATAAGAATAATGAAAGTAAACATATTCAATGATAATAAATATCTATAAATTTTATTATTCGAATATATATCGATCTAAGTAAAAACTAGAAATTAAAAAAGTGTACAGGTCAAGAGATAAAATTTTATCTAATAATTTTGTAAGTTCTAAATGTAAGATAAAACTTTAATACTCAAAATTTAATGAGTAGAAGAAATATGTGTACCTTAATTATTGATCTTAAAATCTTGAAGAGAATTTCGTTCCTCTCTTCTTCCCTTCTAGATGGTTGAGAACCTCTAAATGCCTTATACTCTTATCTCAATCTCAAATGTGAGACTCATATATGAAGGGAAAGAGAATGGTATTAAAACCCTACTAGACTCTAATTTCTTTAAGCCCAATCACCATCACATTGGGTCTTCCTTTTATTAGATCTAATCCATTAGTCACATAGGCCACATCATAGATTATTATAAAATAATCTAACACTAACACTAATGCTCTTCTATCTATGAATTTGGAAATGTTTAGAAGTTCTCATCATAAATGGTCATAATGATGTCATGATCAAGAGAGTGGATAGACTATTACGAGAGTGGTAAAGTGTGGCCGAAATATGAATATGACTCGTCCATTCTTATTTTAGTTTAGTTCCCAATGATAATTAAAGGGATGGACGGTGTAGATTTATACTTCAACCACATTTTACTACTTTTGTAATTTAGTCAATCCACTCTGAGAGGTTCTACAAGGTCAAATATAATTTTCAAGTCCTCCATAATATTATCAATATATTCAGCAAAAACATTGAAAATATTTAATATTTAATGATATATTAAAATTTAAATAAAAAATAATTTTTTTGCGTCTATATCTAAGAATCAACTAGATTCAGTTATTTATCAATTTTAAAGATAAAAATTAATTTTGACATCCATTTGAATTTGAGTTGAAAATAAAAATCAATATTGTTCTTTACACTACAAGAAATTAGACTTTTTGCAGCGACCATTTTCGTCGCCAATAGCTCCAAAATCGCTGCAAAAGGTTAATTGCAGCGACATAATGGTCGCTGCAAAGTCGCTGCAAGAAGCTCCGTCGCAAAAGGTTTTTGCAGCGACCAAGTATTTCGCTGCCAAAACCCGTCATTTTGCAGCGATCTTATCGCTGCAAAAAAGGAGGAATTGCAGCGACATGTTTGTTGCAAAAGGTCGTGGATGCCTCTCACGTATATGCTTCTGCAGCGATGCTGTCGCTGCAAAAGATACTCTTTGGCAGCGATTTATTTGCTGCAAAAGGTCTTTTTTGGCAGCAAATTAAGCATCGCTGCAAAAAGGTCTATTGCAGCAAAGCTTTTGTCGCTGCAAAAATAAAAATTGCAGCGATGTTATCTTTGCTACCAAAGAACCTTTTTTTNGCTTCAACAACATATAGAAATTTTCAGTCATCTTCTGAAACTTTAAAATGCTCAACTTTCTTAACCTTCATTATTTGATCTCCTAATATTAGATGGAAGTGGTGGCTGAAATTGTCCCTACAAAAAAATAATGATAATAATTTAGCATAGATTCAATAATATGCAAATAGTAAAACCCAATTTTAATAATATGCAAAGTCATATAAATCATATCATATACCCAAAAAACCAAAACTCCAAATTGACATAATAACACTCAGCTCATAATAATAGTCAAAATCACAGTTCTATCTCTATACTAACTTGAAGATGAACAAGAGATTCTTCACATACTGATAATTCAAACTAAGTTCTAAATGTCAATATGGAAAAAATAAATCTAAAGGTCACAAAAATTAAAGTTCTAAAGCTTATAAATTTTTCCTTGTTATTGTATTGATATGAGAAAATAGTATTAGTATTAAATTATTAATGTATTATGTAATAGTAGCTAGTAGTAGTGAGTGAATTCGTTATATGTAGTATATATAAATAGTATTAGTATTAAATTATTAAGGTCACAGTTCACACATTTTTCACTTCAATTTATTTATCAATCATTCATTATAATCTTCAATTTCACAATTCACACTACTACTACTCTTCCTTCAATTCTCCTCTCTCCCATGGTTTCTTTCTATCATCCTCAACCATGCCCACTCTCCCCTCTCTCCCTAGGTATAATTATCATTTATCACTACTCTTTTCATTTCAATTCCTAATTCCTCATTCATCAATTGAATTTCAATCAATCAATCAACAGGTGTTGATAAGATATATTATATAGTTTATGATGTTGGGTTGAAGTTGAACTACACAAAGTATACCACAATATTATATTATAATGGTGTTTATAATGCAGAGCAAAGAATTGAAGTTTATAATGCAGAGAAAGAAGAATAGATATATAAGAAGAGTGAAAAAAAAATGCTAGTAATAGCAGGTAACATTTCTAGCAATAGGGATGACAGTACTAGTGTTTCTGCATATTACAGAGGGATGAGATAAAACAGGAAAACCCCATTGAGTTGGAAGAACAATAGCAGGATACAAATTTTCCAAATTCATTCGGTTCACAATTCTGCTTGACATCAAAACTGCAGAAAATGCCTTAACACTCACCACATATAATTTCTATAATTATGGTTTAACCTTAATATAATGTCTATCTGCAGTTTGCAGTTTGCACTCCCAACAAGGAAGATAATATCAATTTTAAATATTTGATTGTATTTTTTATTCTCCCCAACTCTGACACCATTTTTTTATTTTCATTTGTCCTGTAGCTTAATTCCACCCAGTCAAGTATGATCAAACAAAACATAATAGCATAAAGGAAAGACTAGCTTAAAAATGACAAGACGAAGAGAAAAGGGATACTTATGTCTTGTGCGAAATATATAACATCATATATAACTCATCAAATACTTATCATCACTTGTGGAATGAAAATGTAAAACCCGAGTCCTTGATTCTTTTAACACCATATTCCTTCGTCTCATATACTACAACAAAACTCTGCATATTACAGAGGGATGAGATAAAACAGGAAAACCCCATTGACATCAAAACTGCAGAAAATGCCTTAACACTCACCACATACAAACAAAGTAAATATACGAAAATATATGCAATTACAGCAGCTAAAACTAAACATGCCTAAAATCAATTAGGTAAATACCTGAGTAGTCGATGAAAGCAATTTGGGTGAGCAAACTCTTAGGGCTCGAAAGTTTGGCAGAGAAACAGATGATCTGAGAACTGATTAGGAATTGAGGGTCAGGAAATCGTAGTGCGAGCCTTGAATTTGATCTGCAGAGCCAAACGAGAAGAAGACAGAGAAGATTAGGAGCAGAGTGAGAAGATTAGCAATCTGACTTACCATCGACGAGCAGATTGAGAAGAAGATTGAGAAGAAGAACTTACCGTCGACGGCACCGGCGAAGAGCAGAGTCGACGGCACCGGCGAAGAGGTTCGACTGAAAATTGAGCAGATTGAGTCGACGGCGATGAAAAGAAGAGAAGAGAAGAGAACACCGAAGAGTCACCGAAGATGAGAACGCAAACTCAGGTTACGGGTTTCCTCTGCAATTTCACGTCTCCATCAGCAATTGCAGAGAAGAGAAGAGCACCGAAGAGTCACCGAAGATGAGAAGATGAGAAGAACACCGATGAAGAGCACCGAAGAGTCACCGAAGAGCAAGGGTTTGCGCAAGTTTAGGTTTAATAATTTTCTTTTAAAAAAGAATTTTAAATTTCACACCAAATTTTCTTTTTAGGTTCGCGGTTATTTTTTCACTTTGACGGCTAGGGCTAGGGATTGGCTTGCCTAAACTAAACTAGAGGGTTTGTGTGCCCGTTAGCGCAAATATGTATGTAAAATAAATGAGGGACTAAATTGTTAACACGGTAAAAAAGAAGGGGTCAAATAATAATTTTCCTCTTATTATTAATTTTGTACTATAGTTTTAAAATGTGAACGACCAGAAAGGGGTGGAGCCATATAATATAAGATAGCTTTTTAAAAGTAATAAATATAATTGGTCAAAGTCTTATTTTAGTTCCTCATATTTGCTCAAAAATTTATTTTGGTCCCTCAAGTATATTTGTTGGTCTTTTATATGGACTAAAAAATATATTATTTTAATATTTTAGAATTAAAGAGTATACCTTTTTAATTTTTCAAGGACTAAATTATATATTTCAATCTTTTAGGGACCAACTTATCAACTCAATGAAATTTTAAGGACCAAAATTATAGTTTACTCATAATTTTGTTCCAAAATTTGCCATTTTCGCGCGCTATCTATAATTTGGTACCAAAAATTTCAAATATTGCCAGAAACCTTTGGAAGCGATGGAAGGTTGCTGCTAATTGGTAAACCTTTCGCAGCGACATGTTTTGCTACTAAAAATTATTTGCAGCGATTTTAAGAACGTCGCTGCCAATAATTTAGCACCAATTTTTTTTATTTTGTTCAATAACCATTAGTAGCGAAACTCCGGGTGTCGCTGCTGAACTGCATGCTTTTAGTAGCGGCTTCGTCGCTGCTGAATGTTATTAGCAGCGACTTCCATTCATTCGCTGCCTATAGTTTTCGCACCAAAATTTTAAACTTTCGCGGACAAGTATTGGCAGCAACTTTGCTNACTAAAATTTATTTGCAGCGATTTTAAGAACGTCGCTGCCAATAATTTAGCACCAATTTTTTTTATTTTGTTCAATTACCATTAGTAGCGAAACTCCGGGTGTCGCTGCTGAACTGCATGCTTTTAGTAGCGGCTTCGTCGCTGCTGAATGTTATTAGCAGCGACTTCCATTCATTCGCTGCCTATAGTTTTCGCACCAAAATTTTAAACTTTCGCGGACAAGTATTGGCAGCAACTTTGCTAAAGTCGCTGCTAATACCTACACTTTCTGCAGCGATATCTTAAGTCGCTACAAAATATGTCTATTAGCAGCGACAAATTTTAGTTGTTGCAGAAGCCCTACTTTTCGTAGCAATATTTGTATCGCTGCAAAAAGGTCGCTGCAAAAAACCCATTTTCTTGTAGTGTTATTACTTAATTGTGAATTTCAAAATTCAAATAAGAGGTCATCTCGATCAAAATTCGAAATCGCATGGATATAAGAGGTCAAACTTTACAAAAGTTCCCTTTCCCACAAATTGATGATTAATACATTCCAAATCTCCTTTAGTAAGATTAGGTTTGCACATATTTCTTGGTTCTACAAAAAGGAGAGGAGGAGTTCATGGATTTCTTATCATAAGAGTAAAGCTAGAAGTAATTTAAAGTGTAGTAATTAAAGTTAAAAGTATTATTAGTACCTTTAAAGTATGTAGTTACTTTCGGTTATACTCTTAAAATGTTTTTAGATTAATTGTACCCTCAAAGTATGAGGTCGGTTTCAGTTATACTCACAAAGTTTTTTTTAGTCAATTATACTCTCAAAAATTTTTTTAATCAATTATACCTCTAATGTTTCACATTTGAGTCATTGTACCTCCAAATACCCCCCAATTTGAGAATACAACTGACAAAAAAAATTGAGGGTACAATTGATACAAAAACAAAAAAATTGGAGATATAATTGACTAAAAGATTTTGAAAGTATAACTAAAATTAACACTATATTTTGAGAGTAAAATTGAAAAAAAAAATTTAAGTACAACTAAAAATGACTCTTTATTTAGGAGGTACGAATATTTTGGTGAAATTAAATTATTGCCATTATAACATTTAGCTTGAATGTCTTATCAAACCTCCCACTTCAAGTTATCTTGTCATGGAGGTGGAACCAACTTCAACGAGGGATGTCTGGTTCCCTTTATTTCCTTTTTGAGTTTTTTTTTTTGGTAGGCATTTCCTTTTTGAGTTTTGATTTAACAAGACGGTGCTCTATTCAATTCATTCTTTTTTTTTTTTTGGCCAAAATTCAATTCATTCTTTTGAAAAAGAAAAAAAGTAGATATGAGGCACTATCCCCTGTCAAAGGATACTCGAATGAGTGTAGTTATATATTGGATAATTTAAATAACAGTAAAAATTTAGTAATTTTTTTATACTTTTAATAGAAAGTTTTGAAATGATTCAAATTTAGCCATCATTCACTTATTTTACAATGCTCACAAGAGTTAGTAGATAGTAAGGTTTCATAAAGAAAAATCCTATATGTAAAATTTATTTGGTGATATCAGTGTTTTAGAAGGATTACTCTTTATCAAAAACAAATTTGTTTTTAATTATATTAGGACTGAACGTTTTTTATATGAATTTAAGGTATGTGAAAAATGGATCATCGATTCACAATTAAATAAGTAAAATTAATTATATTTTTTTCGTTTTAAATCTGAATAATGAGTTTGAAGCTATAAGTTGCTCTTGACAAGTTCTTTTTTATCAAGTTAGAATTGTCAACAAATAAGGTCAAATCAGATTCAATAGTGAGTTTAAGAACAAAAGGTAAAAAATTATGAAAAATTAATTTCAAACCCATTTTTTAGTCTAATTTAACTTCATTTGTTGACGATCTCAAACCCAAATTTATTTTATAAGTTCTTTTATTAAAGTTTTCATTTGAAAAGTTATGTTTTATTTTAATTGTTTTTATACTTGACACCAATCCAAAATTTACAATTATATGTTGTTGCATTTAATAATAAATAAAAAATCTAGAATTTTTTTAATAAAAATATTAATATATTAAATAAGTGAAAGTGTGAAACTTTATGTGCAATATATATATATATATATATAACATATGATTTTTCGTCATTTTTCACAAGTTAGAAAGTTTATTTGCTCGTGAGTAAAATTTAGAAGATTAATTTATGCATTTTGGCCTTTAAATCAGCCAAGCTTCTATATCTACTCACTAACTGAAAAATTTTTGTTTTATGGCCAATAACTAATTAACAATTTAATATTCACCGAAAAGAAAAATTAACAAGTTAATCAATCTTAACTTGAAGACTTATAACATGGTTCATAGACTTTGTTTAAAGTTTAGAGTACAGGTGTCAACTAGTAAGTTAAATATGCGTAGCGCAATTGACGGATTAAACAAAGAGTTTGTGTCCATGTGATGCTAAACCTGTTTTAACTATTGTCAACAAAAAAAACCTGTTTTACACGTCTTTTTGTTTATACTTAAAACTTCATAGTAACGAAATGACTACTAAATTGCATTTTTTTTTTATTCCTATATGTGTGGGGTGAAATTCAATTCAGCCTTTTTTTTTTCTTATTTTCTGCAAAATGGACCTGACATATTTTTCAGATATTTTTACTTTTTGTCTCAAACTCACTTTTGGATCACTTTTGGATCTGATTTAACTTTATTTATTTACAGTCTCAATCAAAGAGAAAAATAACTCACTAAGGCTCCGTTTGGTACCCATGAAATGGGTTTTACAATGTAAAAGGACACGGATTCCAAGATTTTCATGTGTTTGGTATGGTAATTTGAGCTAGGTAAAGTGGATTACAATGTAAAGGGTTTTACATTACATAGGCCATTTTTCTTTNTGTAATTTGTAATTTTAAATTAGTCACATTTGAACTTGAAACAAGATAGATATAACCAACTTGACTCATTGTGATCATAAAATGAGCGACTAACTTTTGGAATTCAATTTAACTTTGTTTGTTGACAACTTCAACTAAACAAAAAATGACTCGTCTAAACAACACATAATTTTAGATTCTTTATTTATGAATTTGAAATGAGAGAGATATAATCACATTTACTCATTAGAAATAAAAAATAAAAATTTATGACAATATATAGGATCAATTTTGCATAAAAGAAAGGCTATAGTGCATTTTTGGTCCCATAATTTTGGCAAAGGTCTCAATTTGGTTCCATAACTTTTTTTTGTTGCAATTTTGGTCTCATAACTTTGGCAAAGGTCTCAATTTGGTCCCGTAACTTATTTTGTTGCAATTTTGGTCCCAAAACTTCTTAAAACATCCTATCGTTGGTCCCAAGCTGATTTCTATCCATTTTCTGTCGTTAAAGATGATTTGGCATACTGAGTTGAATGATGACGTGACAAATATGAGTGAAGTGGATTTAGCGGCAAATAATAGATGGAAATCAGCTTGGAACCAATGGTGAGACGTTTTCAAAAGTTATGAGACCAAAATTGCAACAAAAAAAGTTATGAGACCGAATCGAGACCTTTTCCAAAGTTATGGGACCAAAATTACAACAACAAAAAAATTATGGAACCAAATTGAGATCTTTGCTAAAGTTATGAGACCAAAAGTGCACTTTAGCCTAAAAAAAATTAGAGTGAAACTCACTACAAATATATGAGACTAAAAATAGAATTTAGGGTAAAGAAATAGTATGTAGTAGAGGGCAGCGGCACAGATAAGGCACAAGTACACAAGTATGACAAATGGTAACCCTATAATGATTAGAATTTAGAGGTTGGTCCCCTCCCTCACTCCCTCACTTTATCACCCTTTGCTTTTCCTTGACTGTTCTCCAACTGTCTATCCCGTGACCTTTCCACCCACTTCATTCATTCTATTTATTATTTTAGCTTCAATTAATTTATTAATCTTCATATTAAATTCTAATAAATAAATTAATCTATGACCGGAGTATCACCGGAGCGGACTTGATGGCTAATTTCTAAGTACTATGGGATTCAAAATTGGGAGTGATCTTACCAACGAATAACAATGTCTTCCCATTCGTCTAAGGATCAAATTCAGGAAGAGATGATTAAGGGAACAGAGACTCCTTACTCTGTCTATACCACATTACGTCGGTAATAATTTACTCTTTATTTTAACATACAATATGCACTAATTGTTTGGCCCAAAAAAAAAGGTGCACTATAATAGAAAGATGACCGCTTAATTGGAGTGATATGCAATGTTTTAAAAATTAAGAAACTTTTAATGATATAGAACTAAATAAAATAATTTTGATTGCAAAACATTTTATTGATATTAAAATATTAATTATCATAATATATTTATTTATATTATTATTATTCAATCCAACTATTGATAGAGTAGTTGCCAAAATAGACTAATTCAATTCACACAAATTAAATTGGCTTACTACATGCATGTGGGAAAGGGAATTATTAAGTTGACGTTGATGATGAAGAAAATTTCAATATCCAGAATTTATGAGTGGGAGATATACATAGTTCAATAGTTCATCTTGATGGAGCCATGTAGGACTATGTATTCTAACCTAGACCGACTATTAACCCGGATAAGTCCTCGGGTAGTTGGGTTATTGTTCAATCGTTGGGTCACTAAAAATTCGATTGGTCCGGTCAATTATAAAAAAAGAAAAGTATAAAATTCTAAAACCATAAAAGCGAGTCAATTATAAATTTATATCAATTAGAAATTCCCAATTTAATGCTCTAATTCTCGTTTGTCAAATAAGTCACTTAAGATAAGACTGTAATTTTATTACTTTCAATATTATTTTATTTGTAAATAAATTATTAAAAGAACCTATATTGCAGTCGACATCACGGGAAAAAATAAAAAGAGTATTTTTGTTTTTGTAAAACGAAAAGAAAAGTATTTTCGTTGAATAAGGCGAAGACTTCTTTTTTAGTCTCGTTTTTCCCTCTCATTATGCTCAGTGACTCAGTGAGTTCACACTCCGTAGTATACACTATACTATCGAGTCTTCTCTCTCTAACAAATCCAAACTGTGAAAAACTGAAAAATGAAAATACACTGAAAGCAAAAGCAAACTTACTAACAAACCATCCATCTCTCTCCCTCTCTCTGCTTTTCTTCTCTCTCACTCATTCATTCTTTCCACACTCTTACATTACATCTCCATTCCGCAATTACCACTCAACCATTTCTTTCTTCTCTCTCCAGGTCATCTTACTTTCTCTCTCCTTACTTTCTTCATCTTCAATTCATACTCTCTTCTTTATTTGTTTGATTCATTCCGTGGATTTTCCCTTGTTTCTTTTTGAATTTTGATTCAGCTTGTGATGAACCTCTTCTTGATTTACTCAATTACCTGTTGCCTTTTGATTGATGTACTGTAACGTCAACGATTTCTTAAATTTCGCGGAATATTGATTTGCTCTGCATACATAGTTCATACGTTTTATGATTAATAAAAACTGTGAGAATTCTTTGAATTGATACTCCTTGAAGCTGTGAATCTTCTATTTATAGTGTATTTACATGTTTTTGAAATGTTAATGGCTTAATGCTGATCATAAGATTGTTCTATTTTCCTTTTTGCTTTTTCAGATTTTCATCATCGGGGAGAGGGATTCTCAGTAATATATGATATTCTCTTGAAATCCACAAACAGGCGTTGGTTGCATATAGAAATAGAATAGTTTAATAGTGTGCAGTACTACTACTACTACCGGAATTAATGGCGGAAAGGAAACTCAACATTAACGCCCCTCTTTTGTCTGTGAGGCGTTCTTCTTCGCCATCCTTAACGGAGGCGAAGAAGAAGATTCTAGAAAAGCGACACACTCTTCAGAATCCGAACTATAAATCCGACTCCAGTAGTATGGATCTGGTAACAGAACCCGTTGCCGTTCCTTTCAATTGGGAACATATTCCAGGAAGACGAAAAGGCAACAACAATAGCGGATCTGAACGTCCCAAGGAGGCTTCAATAATTGCTCCTAGTCCAAGGCTTCCCCCTGGAAAATCTACAGTTTCCAGCAAAAAGCCATCGGAAAAGGAAAGTAAAATTTCAAATAACAATAGAAATAGGTCTTCAAGTAAATCAAATTCTTTCAATGTCAGTATTGTTGTTAGGTTAGATAGTGAGAAGGAATTAAGAAAAGATGATGAGAAAAGGGTTTCAAATATGGAGGTGGATGCTGATGATGTTGATGATGATGATGATGAGGTTTATTCTGATGCCCTTGAGGCTCTGTCTTTCACAGAGTCATTCTCCATGAATTGCAGTGCAAGTGGTGTGAGTGGTTTAGAATTTGATAGTTTTGATGTGAAGAAGTCTGGAACGTTTTCCACAGACCCACAAACTCGAGACTTCATGATGAGTCGGTTCTTACCTGCAGCGAAAGCTATGACTCTGCAGGCTCCTCAGTATGCTTCAAGAAAGCAATCTGTTGTAGCAGTATTAGAGCCTCAGCCCAGAGAAGTTAAGAAATTGGTTCGTGAGGAGAAGAAGCCTTTGCTGAACAATACAAATGTCTATGATATTGTACCGTATGTACCATATCCTGATGGTCAATGTCCAGAGGAAGAAAGTGAGGATGAAGATGATGATTATAATAATAGCACTACAGATATTTCAGCTAAGGGTTGTGGATTGATTCCTCGTTTACGGATTGGGAATTCACTGGGCTTATTGAATCCCTTGCCTGGAATGAAAATGAAGAACCAGCCTCCCCTGCTTACTTCCGGCGAGGTTTCGAAACCGAGCAAAATCTCTCAAATCCGATCTTTTAGCCCGGGTCCTGCTGTAAAGAAGGTAACATATGACTCTCTTACTGTCTGTATATGAGATGTTTGGTATGATGTTATATTGAGTCTCATATCTTTAGTGTTAGTTGATACCTGAGAATGCTAGTGGTTTATACATTCACATGTGATGATCACACTACACTATTAATGGTGGCATCTCATACCACTAAAATACCACTTGTATCCTTTCTATGACAATTGTTAATTTCATACCAAAGATGGGCTTAAAACATTTTTGTATCTTATACCTTGGCATCTGAGAGGTGAGCCTTGTTGCAACGATAAGGTTGCTGCCTGGTGACCAGGAAGTCACGGGTTCAATCTTGGAAATAGCCTCTCTGCAAAGGAGGGATAAGACTGTGTACATCTTGACCCTCCCCAAACCCCACCTAGTGGGAGCCTTGTGCACGGGCCGCCCTTATATACCTTGGCATCTAAGATAGCATTAGATGTGAGATTACAGTGTACAAAGCCTCTTAGAATCTTCACCGATCATGTTTTTACCTCATTTACCTACACTCATTTTTCATGTCTGTAGGCTTGGGATGCTATTTATAAGAGCAAATCAAGCTCCAGAGCTGCATCACCTGACAAGCAGGAGGTAAGGAAAAAGAATACTGAATCAAACAGGTTTAGTTACTCTGGCGAATTGGTGCAGCCGGGTAGGTTATCGCCCTTCCGCAGAGCTGCTGCTGCTGGTATATCGCCGTGTAGAAGTAGACCTCAGTCTCCCTTTCGCGGAGCGAGGCTGCCCGGTGACTCTAAAGAAGCTGAGAATAATAAAGCTAGTAAATTGAAATTCCAGAAGAAAGGTCATGGAAGCATTCAGGAGGTGAAGTCCCAAGAAGCCAAAATAAGCCCCATAGTTGAAAAAACATTGTACATAGATACTGCAAGCACAGTAAAACTACCAAGTGGAAATTTGAGTTCTGTAGATATCAAAGGGAGAATAGATACTATGACTGAGGATTTAGACAGAATAAGAGGAAAAGTAAATGGTTCAAGTGTAAAATCTTCTCATGAAATAAAACAACATGAAGGTTTGGAAGGAAGAGACATGTTGAATTCTGCAGCACCAGCTGGTTCTATTGATGCCTCAACTTTGTCTAATATTTTACACAAAAGGTCCCAGGAAATTAAGGCTGAAACCATTCGATTATACGCATCATCACAACTTCTACAAGGAACATCAGGTGAAGATTCAAACATTAGAAACCGGGAAATTGTGGTAGCTGAAAATGTAGGAAATGGTGGAACTGATTCCAATGTGTCTCCTCTTCCTCCACCATTGCCAAAATCACCTTCTGAGTCCTGGCTTTGGCGTGCCCTGCCTTTAGTCTCAATAAAGAATTCATTCCTCCATTCGAATCAAGGTGCTCAATCTCATGCTAAAAGGCAGAATTCTACTAATACAGCATCCAGCAATTCCAAGTGGGAAACTATTGTGAAAACTTCAAATTTGCATCATGATCATGTGCGCTACTCTCAGGTAATCTCATTATTTTTTTCTTCTCCATCAGTTAGTCTTGTTCTGTGGTCAGATTATGATAAGATGAAGACTCACATTCAACTTTCATGACAGGAATTAACCACACATAAATCTCAGCATTCAAAATCTTAAGGAACTCAGTTTCTCGCCTATACGATGTCATAGTCCTAGTTTTTGTTTTCACTATGATGTCACAGGTAACTAATCTAAATTTGGCATGTTTGATTAGATTCTTTCATGAGTTGTTAACTCATATATTTCAGGAACTAATTTATATGTTTATTTTTCTTTTATTTATAAGAAATAATAGTGTTGATTCTTCTTCTTCGGGCATAGTATTATATTAGGACTGGATTTTGTTTATGTGTTGGTATATTATATTTATACTTCAACCACTAACAACTTTTGGTTTTCTTTATGTTTGAATTTTCTAGGGAAGAATCGAGTTCTGATTTTGGTGATCAATTTTAAAACAAAGCTTCTTTTGGATTCGTAGTTCGTTTGGTGATTGGAATTTCTTCACCCTGCCACTTCAGAAGAGCAGAACCTACTACATTTGTGTGCCCTTTCTCACTGTTACATAGTATTTTTGTGTTCCCTCATCTTGCCTCAATCTTTTGGTATCGGCATATTTCACGTGAACTACATAAGTGATGGAATTTATTATATATAGCTCAATGGTTGGTTTTTGGTTTCTATTTTCACATGTATACAAAATCAGATTGATTCTGAGTTGAGATGAATCTAAATGTATACTCTTTCTTGTTCAAATGTTTTAACTTGATGATAAAGGAAGATTTTATACATAAGCTAAAACTACAAAAGTTAACAGTTGAATTCTCAAATTTAATTTATATATTTTAATTTTTAAAAATGATGAATTTAAATTTTTTTAGAAATTAAGTTAATAATTCATATATTTTTTATTTATCAATTATATATTTCCTTTGAGCTAAAACATGTAATAAACAAATTCTTTTTAGGATAATATTATTATAAACTGTTTTTGCGGTCAATTTCGTTTTTAATGTTTTATATTTTTGTCAAATTTTTCTTTTGACTAAACGTTTTGTAATAAATTATCGATATACTGTATCTTTTTTTCAATGAGTTTGGATTTGAGTTTTTTTCTATCAATTTTACATTACATTTCATTAGCCACATAGATTCTATTATTAATATTTAGCTAAAATAAGAGCAAGAGATCAAATTGAATGTAAAAAAAAGTTTAGGGATGAAATTGACAATTATAATGAGGACCAAATAAGTAATTTTGCCTTCTTTATAGTATTAAAATTGGATAGAATTACAGCATTTACTGTCCCATTCATCTTTTTCGCCTTCCTCATTTATTAAAGCAGAAACACATCATAAGTAGTGTCGGATTAATATAGTTTGAAAGATCTTCACTTTATTTTGCTGTTAGGCCCTTCTTCTATTAAAGTAAAGGGCTTCAATGCTTGTGTGTGGTGTTGCGAAAAATTTGCAATCACGAGAGAAAAATGAAGAATTTAAAATCAGAGGTTACAAAGTAAAAGGGCCCCACATCTTTTCCTCAATATGACAAAACTAAACATATGGTCGAATTTTTTATGAAAAAAAAAACATATGGTCGTATTCACGGGAATACTTTTCCAATTTACTAAAAGAAAATAGAGATCTTGATGGAAAATTCATAGATTTATTGGAATTGACATCTAAAATGATGTAAGAATCCAAACCTAACTCAGTCTGGATACTATGTTCAAAGAACGTGGCGTAAGAAATTTTTTTTAATGAATAAAATTTTAGATACAGCGGATAAATTTTGATAACATGGTAATAATATTTTTCGAAATTGAATAGTAGTTTTTGATCCAAAATTTATGACCATTAATAAGGTAGTCAGTGGCGGAGGGAGACCCCAAATTTGGTATAATACATTAAGTATATGCAAATTGCTTATATGTGGCCCTTGTCACAATGATTAATGCCTTATGACAATATCAATTTGAGATAATGGGGGAGAGGGTTTGAAACCTCCTTCAATTTTTATCACAATTGTATCTATTTTGCTTTGTACAATGCTTCAGAATCTTTTTGAAAAATAAGACCAAATCCTATTTTAATCCCTAATTTTTACCTAAAGTTTTACTTTGGTCCTTAATAATTTTTTGTTTTGGTCCTTAATAATTTTTTGTTTTGTTTTGGTCCTCCATAATTTTTTGTTCTGTTTTGGTCCTTAATAATTTTTTGTTCTGTTTTGGTCCTTAATAAATTTTTGTTCTGTTTTGGTCCTTACTAATTTTTTGTTCTGTTTTGGTCCTTAATATTTTCAAAAGAATTTATAATTGATCCTTAACTATTGAATATAGGCATATTTTTTTCGTCTCAAATCCGAACATTAGGGGATCAAAACAAAACTTTAGATAAGTATTAAGGACTAAAATAAGATTTTGGTAAAAAAAAAATTTCGGCCCCCTAACCAAAAAACCTGGCTCCCCCACTAAGGTAGTGAGAGTGACTAGGCAATGCAGTGACCACACGAGAGAAAACAATAATGAACTCGACATGAAAATGATATTCCTAATGGAGGTGATAAGGTGATAAGGTGATGGTGATATCTGTTGAACGGAGAGAAAAAAATAATAATAAACTTTAAAAACCCATATAGAAAAATCATATTTCAATATCAATAAAAACTGCTACAGGAGAGTAATGAAAATGACATTTCAAAAATGCAACAAATGTTTCAAATTTTTTTTTTTTGGTAAAAATGTTTCAATTTTTTGTGAGGACTAATGATTGAAAGTTACAAATTATAAAATGATTTGGTCAAAGGGTCATTTTGGTCCTAAGTGTATGCTCTAATGTTCATTTTGGTCCATTATATTTCAAAATGTTCAAATTGGTCATAAATGTTGGTAAAATGATTCATTCTGATCATAAATATTGATAAATGTTTCATTTTGGTCATATTTCGCTCGTCTTTCATTTCAAGTTCAAAGCACTTGTTGAGAGGAACTTGTGACTTTGAATTCGTCGAATTTGAAATTGAAACGAGAGAGATATGATTAACTTTATTTGACTATGAAACGATAGGTCTATTTTTAGGACCGATTTGACCTCGTTTGCTGACGGTCCCAATTAGATAGAGAAAGTACTCTTCGAGAACAATACGTAGCTCTAAACTTGTCACATTTGAACTTGAAACAAGTCATATTCAATAGTTGGGACCAAAATGAAACATTTTGCAAATATTTATGACCAATTTGAACATTTTGAAACATAATGAACCGAACATTAGGACATACATTTAGGATTAAAATGACCCTTTAACCAAATGATTTTGAAGATGGAGAAATACAAAACACATTGTTTTTTTGGTCTCAAAATAGGTTAGTCTAAGATACAAAGTTTGATTCTTGACATGGGATGCAAATGCTGATGTGGCATAATTATAGCCATTGATATAATTCAATGGAAGCTTTCTTTTTTACTTCATGGAAGTTTGAATCCTTCTTGATATGAGAAAGCTATTGTGGCTAATTTTTTATGACACAAACACATTTTTTTTAATAAGACATAAACACATTTAACCCATCTATAATTATCAAGGGTGAATAAGTTAGGCCGAAGTTCTAATTTTTACTTCTGAAGTGATTTTTTTTTTCAAATTTACATTTCAGAAATATATTATGAGAGAAAAATAGGGTTTCTTTGACTAGTTTCTATTTTTTTTTCTAAAAAAAAA
>QANZ01016582.1:54279-68658 GCA_003254925.1 Chamaecrista fasciculata
GGAAAAAAAAAAAAAAAAACACAGAGAGATCACCAAAACACCAGAGCCATACTAGCCCACACTAGTGGGTTATCAACCACCAAGATCCAAGAAATCCAATTCAAATGACACATCTCCTTTAAAGCAACTTAGCTTTAGCAAGCCAGTTGGCTGCTTTATTCAAAGACCTACCAATATACTTGCCAAAAATGGTAGGGTGATCCAACAAAAGTGATCTAATATCATGATCATCAACCAAACACATTGCTATATATCCCATATAATTAACATTCCATTTTACCACCAACACAATCAACCAACATCTTGTATATGAGATCACAATCCCAGAAGGCCAGAACAAATCACCAATCCACCATCATGATATATAGCTAGCTAGCCTTTGGAAGAACCTATTCTTTTGCCATAATTAATAAAGGCTGAGTGAGCTAGCCTTAAAAGTACCAAAGAAGACATCCAAAACATACATTCCCTGAAACAAATTCAATCCAGCACCTGCATCAAATTTACTAATGTCAAAATGAGCATCAGTACTATTGATCACCTTTACAACATTATATTAAAATCACCACCACATTTGCACAGATACTGTTCCATTCATCTTAATCAAAACTTCCCCATCATCAAGAACACCATTAATTCAACCCTACAGAATTCTCCTCACCAGAGTACCTTAAAAAGAAAGAAAGCTTCATCTGGCTTTCCAGATTAACTAGCACCCCATTGCAATACATCAACAATCAAAATCATCTCCTTTAAAAACCTTAGAAATCAGGTTTTCACCCCATTTAAAAAATAGAAGTGATACCTTCTTTGAGAATTGTAATAATGGACACTAGCTGGGAATGTCACTTGAAACTTTATCCCACCTATGCATGTATAATAATTCAATACATTTTTGTTTAACTTATTCTATTTTGTTGAGTAATCAATTCATGAAAACGTGTCTACAAGAAATTAAAGAGAGCTTTGGGCCAAAAAAGAGAGAGTTGATCATCATAATGGTAACAGTTAACACTCACTCACAAAAATATTACACGAATACACGTACAAATTTGAATTTATCGACTAATATCAATTCAGTCCTATATTAAAGAAGAAAATAAAACTCAATATGCTATATATATATATATATATATATGTATATAGCAAAACTCACAGTTTGGTCTTGTAAGTATATATATATATATAAATGCTGTGTACCTTGTGTGTTGATGTGTCTGTAAAAGATGATGATGATCTGAGAGTTTAATTTATTGCTTTGGTTGTGGTATTAATATATTGCATTATTGACACGTCATCTCATCTCTCTCTAAGAAAGGGAAAGCTTAGTGTTAATTTCTTGGGTTTCTCTGCAGTCTTCATCTCTCTCAATATTCAATCCCAATTGCAAATCAGGCACCCATTGCTTGTCTTTCCTTACAACTTTCTCTTCATTTAACTGCATATATATAAAGGATATCACCACCATTAATTATGTATAATTCATCAAGATATGTAAATGTTATTGAAAATAAAGAACACACAAGAACAGAAGAGAAACTAATTTAGTTTGAGGATGTTGTCTATACAATTTTCAACAAGTCTTAATTTATTTACACATGAATATATGTTGTTCTTTTTTTTTTGGGGTAAAGAAGGGTAAGCTTTAAATAAAATGTTTATTTACATCAATGTTCAAATTAGTCTTATATGTATATGATAGATTTCATTTAAGTTTAAGATTTTTCAAAATTTATATTTTGGTCCATTAAATATGATATATATGTGCACTGTATATGTATTATATTAAATATATATATATATATTCCAAAACTACTTAATCTTTAAAATGAATTAAAAAGCATCTCAATCCACGGCTTCACCCTTCAAAAGGCAAAAGCACAAAACTTAATTAGTCCTCAAAATGTGTAATTACAATCAATCATCAACTGTGACAAGCATATAATATGTTGTATCAGTTAGATTTAGTTAAATTAGTTATGGTTCACTTTAGTCCTAGCTCATACTACACTATGTATAAATACCAACAATTCGGATACAGTTTACTCATTCAATAAAAAAAATGTAACATTCAGTTTAACTATACATTCTCTTTCTCTCTGGCTTCCTTTTTTTCTCTGCTTTATAAAGCTTACATCAAAAGTTTATCATTAAATCTTAGTTAGTACTTTAACATATAGACCAAATTTATTGCAATTACATATATTTGGGAGAATTTTGTAATTTTATCTTTTGAGAATTAAATTAAGAATTCTATTATGCACATTTCAAGAACTAAAACATTAATAATTTACGAGCACACTAATAATTTGGTCTCCGAAATATCACTGGCTTGACAACTTGGTCCCTAAAAAATCTAAATACACAATTTAGTCTCTAAGATCTAAACAATATACTTATTAGTCATTTTCATGGACTAAATAATATACTATTTCAATCTTTCAATGACTAATTAAAGAGTATATCATTTTATTCTTTAATTTTTAATCTTCAAGGATTGAGTTATCCACTCGATATTTTTTTAAGAACTGAATTGTTAGTTCACTCAATAATTTACTCTACCAAAAAAAATACAAACAGAACCAAATACAATAATTAAACTAGATCTTAATTACGTACCTTAATTCGAAATGGGGGCTCAAATTGTAGCTTCAAATTATTGGAATAGCTTCTATGAGCATTCTCAATATTAGGGTTTGATAAATGTTCCTTGATGCTTGTGTTGCTCCCAAGCCTCCACTCGGCTGCCCCAACAGATGCAGCTATATTATTGATGCCAAGATGATGATGAAGTGCAGATTGTGAAGTAGTAATAGTATTATTACAATTAGGTGATGACTTCTTCAACTTCCATTGCTGATTACCACTACTGAGAATGTCTAATGGAGGCCACTTTTTCTCTTCAAGAAATTGGCTTGGTCTCATTGGTGCAATTCGGCTGCTAATTGTATTATCACTTACTAGAATTTGTGTTGATGATGAAGTTGAGGCCATCATCACTTCATTGCTTGTACTGCAACTTTTCCTTCTAAATGGCTGATTATAATTGAAGTGCCATGGTTGGTTCCTATGATTTCAAGTAAGGGGAAACTAGATTAGAGATCTTGTAAATACAAGTAAATTGAAATATATATATATATTTTATCAGAAAAAGTTTAGGTGAGTTGGGTCCCAAAGTTCACCAAGGCCAAGGCAATTGACATATTTTAGTTTTCAGATTATATGGGCACTGTCAATTTAGTCTTTGAATTTTTTAAAATACTTGATTGATCTTTTTTTTAAAAAAATTAAGACTCATTATTACAAATCTTTCTATGAGCACCATACTATTATACAACTTAATCCCTAGATAAGGACTAAATTGCAATGAGCTATGGATTTTTAAATATTAAATCAATCATTTCATAATTTAAGGATTACAATAATAACGTCTACATCGTTTAATAAGAACTAAATTTATAGTTTACTCTATAAATGTCCTTACCATATATATATAGAGAGAGAGAGAGAGAGCATATATATTTTGTGTTATGTCAACTTTCAGTTTGTAATGCATCTCCATTTAAAATTATTACAAAAACTAACAACAAATTAAAGTTGGTCTGAAGTATAAAGTGAGTGACACCTATAGCTATCGTAAGTTTATTAGTTGATTGTTAGAGTTGATGTAAATTGTTTTTTTCTTCTTACACATTAATTAAAAATATTTTAATAATTAAGGAATCCAATTAGAAAAAATAATAGATATGTACGAAACCAAATAGAAAGCCCACTTATGTTAATCACCGAAAATAGAAAAAGCTACGTTTCCCTCTCTAATTTTCTTTAATTTGGAATTAATGCTACATTTTTTTGGTACACTACACTTATGGTTTATCCACGAATCCTTCCCAAATAAATCTCTTAATTTCCTGAAAGACTTTAATAAAGGGCTACTAAAATAGAGAGACAACTACCATAACTTTTCATTAACCCAATTATATCTAGTTATAAATTAAATGATTCTTTTTCGGGTCTAAATCGAGGTATCCACCGTTAGAAATAGTAACTAATTCTTTTGCCATGGTTCATCCACTTAAAGATAAACAGCTAGCCACAAAATACTTTTCATATCCAAAGGTGAGATTTGAACTCCAACAACTTAATTAAAAGACCAAGTGAGGAACCATTAGACTACACCCATATAGATGTGGTTAATTAAATGATTTTTCTAATCACATCTGGAAGATGATCCTCTGTACGGAATTGGTGACGTACAGCAGAGGATCCACAAGCCTTTCTTTAAGCTATGTTTGAGAGTTTTAGTAAGGACATAAATGAATGATCATTAATAGAATGGAATGAAATGGAACCGAGTAGAATGAAATGACTTGAAGAAATATATTGTTGAGAATTTTTATGAGAAAAGGAAGACATACCTATTAAACTTGTTTGAAAGTTATCATTAATGGAATGAAATGTCATAATAACTTATTATTTTGTTCTATCATAACCCTTGATAATTAGACTTGTTTGAAACAAGTATTGGATAAAATTATAATCTTCTTAAAGTTAAAAGGACAAAACTGTAATTTAAATAATCAAGCCATTAAATTTCATCATTGATCTCCCAATTTTGGGGGCAAAAAAAAAATAGCTTTTAATTTGGATAGCTAAGAATGGAGGGCCTCTTAGGCCCTCCCTTACCATTCCATTTCATCTTCATTGATTCATCCTAATACAAATTTAGTCTAAATAGGTCCTTTCGTTCCTTGTCACTTTTTCATTGAACATCCATCTAAACATACCTTAAAGTACCGGCTAAGATATATAGAAAATTTAAAAACTAACCCAAGGAAGTAATTTGAAAAGATATATCTATACTATATTATATGTGGGAGGAGTCTTTTCGTCGTCCTCCCACATATACATTAGTATAGAAATTATTATTTTATATAGGAAGTCAAAACTTCTAATTAGTCCCAAATGTATGAGGTAATTTGAAATTAGTCCTAAATATTTTATTTATTTTAGATGAATCTTACATATTTTTATAATTTTTCAAATTGGTCCCAAACTTACTCATTTATCAATATAAGAATTTTATGTACTCTTTAATTTTAAATCAATTCAAACGTTGGGTACGCCAAGCCCCAAGTATATATATATATATATATAGATAAATTTAGCTTCTATTTTTAGTTTTTTGTTTTAATTTTTAAGACAGGGGCATTAGTTAGAAAAAAACCCTATTTTACATATGGGGTAGTTGAGTATAATTTCAAATGGATTAATTATAAAACTATTTCAATGCAGAGTGCATATATATATATATATAGTACTTACCTTGAATCTATAGGCGTTGTTGTATGAGAGTGTGATAAAGTAAAAGAAGGCTTCAAGAGACCTTGAACAACATTTTGCTCGTTGCAATTGCTTGTTAGAATAATTCCACCATTGCCCAGCTTCAATTGTTGACTAGTATTCATAGATTGATAAGAATATAGCTGAGACATTCGACCAAGTTGAGAGGATCTGTATCCTTGATTTATCACTGCAAAGTAAAATTAATCACTTCTTCACAAACAAAATCTATATATACTTAATTTGGTTTAGTTGTTTAAGAGAGTGGATCTGCTAAAATACTTCAATGATAGTGTATTATGTTACATACTTTTTCTGCATAGTTCTCTTTTTTTTCTAAACAAAGAAATATTTGAATTAATGCACTTTATCGTTGAAATACTTCAACAGATTCAATTGTCTTATTTTAATAAATAATATGATATGATGTATGTAAATAAACCCTAGCCCTCGTACAGAATTATATTTTGCATGCACCAATGCTTAAGAATTGAGTGGTCAATAACTATATATACATATATTGTACAACGTTTTGATTTGTCTAAATTGAGAATTAGCTAGACAAATGGCAATCTACCATATCAATTATATCACATGCTGTGAATTAATAATGTATATGTTACCATACAAAATGGAATCCAACTATTATCACTAATTATAATTTGATATCAGATATCATATTCTAGTTTCACTGATCTCAGAATTAGTCCACATTTTGAAAATAATAAATTATATTATATGAATGCTAAACAGATTGAAATACATTTTTCAGTTAATTAACAGAAACAAATTGAGGAAGCATACTAAGAAATTCATTGCTAGTTTTAAAGATTTAAATCCTTACCTTGCCCAGCTTCATCAAGTTTCTTGCTGCGATACATCTGAAACACATAACAATCGCATAAATATATATAATATATCTATTAACTGATATGAAGAGTTTCTAGTTTTTATCAATATTCTCAAAATCATAAACACCTTTAATTTTTTTATTAAGTACCTGCAAGTGACTCTTGACATGAGCAATGCTGAGTCCTCTTACATTCATTAGCTGAAGCACCAATTTGGGTGTTGCTCCTGCACAAATTAACATCTCTTTTGTGTTATAACAATCAGGCAAATATGTAAAGAAAAATAGTCAATAATGTTGTGTCAACAAGGTTTCTTAATCAAGTGTATATAATTAATCATCTCTTATGAAAATATAAGTAATGTGATTTAGGGCAAGGATCAATCAATGCTTCATTATTGAAGATACAACTCATTTTTTTTAAATATATCACTTAAAAATTTTGTTTTTCAATGCTATTTATTTTGTTAAGAGCAATAAACTTAATATTTCTAAGGATTTTCCTCATTTTCTTTTAAATAGCTACTTTCTAAATTGGCAAGTTCATATAATCATTTGAGGGTAGGGTAAAAATTAGCTACTTCATAACAAAGAAGAAATTAAACCATGTAATTAAGGTGGGGATAATTAATAATTTACTCTATACATAATATATTAGTTAGTTGTACGTTCAATACAAAAGAACCAAAAAGTTTAAATTAATATAAAGCAAGTGAAATTAACTGACACATGCATACACACTTGCCTTTAACAAATTCTTATTAAAATTATTTATAAGAATGAGTTGGTCACACATATAAGACATGGAACAACTTTTAAAAATATATTGACATGTGGGTTTCAGACTGTATCACAGTACAATATTATATATATATGAGTCTGGATCTTTTTCAGTGCAAATATATCACAGTTTAGAGAGGAAAAAGTTAGAAAAAGGTGTCAATGAAACCTTCACTTTTCTCTCTAACTCTTTATTTCTCTCTCTAGACTGAAGTGTATTTGCATTGCAAATCATTCACTTTCGTGTATATATATATATATATATATATGAGTAAACTTACATAAGGCTTACTATAAAGTTTGTTCATCATAAAAATAAAATATTTTATGTATGGCAAAACATTTATAAAGAACTTTATATAATTTTTTTTCATGTAATATATATATATATAATTAGGAAATTTGTATGTACTTACTCTCTTGACCACCAAGCCTTTTAACAGCATGCACAAAGGAGAGATGAAGATCTGGAGTCCAGCGAAGCCGAGGCATCTTGGACCTCACATACTGTCTCACTGTTCCTCTTCTTTCATTATTATTATTATTATCATTATCATTATTATTCCCTTCTCTTGAATTTGATATTGATGTGCTTCTATTATTATTTGGTGATGATGATGAGTTTCTCTTCTCATCATGATCATTCTCTTTCTTCCTTTGATCTTCTTCTTCTTCTTCAGTTTCACTATTAGCTTCTTCATTCAAGTCAAAGGATGAGCATTTGTGTGAAGACCCCAATGAAGCTTCTTCTTCTAATTCTTCATCTTCTTCCTCCTCAATATTGTTCTCATCATCATGAATCATCTCAATCTCATGTTCTTTTTCTTCTTCTGACATTTCTAAAGATTCTTCTTTTTGTCCTCTAAAAGGATTGCGTTTTCATCGATATATGGATCACTGAATTTCAAAGAGGGAACTTTAATTGTAAATGCACATTAAAAAAGAGTTGGCAAATTATAAAATGTGCAACCAAGTGACTTAAATAAGAATATGTGAGGACAGGCTGTAATATGTTAAGTAATTAATTAAAGTAATATATAAATTCTCTATCTGCAACAATTAATATATGCTTTAAAAGTCTTTTATGTTCACCTATAAATTGGCTTTACGTAGAAAAATACCATATATATATGTATATAGATGTATATATATGTATAATGTGAGGTAACTATAAGGGTAGATTTACAAACAAGTGAGATGTTATTGCACCAGACAATTATTGTAGCTAGCTAGCTAGATGCCTATAATAAATTAACATGGTGTATGTTAATGTGTCATCCAACAGTATATATAAATTTGAAGAAGTTCAAAAATGTATGGAGAATTTTATTATAATTAGGATATGATGCAACCTAGCTACTTCTCTACTTTATACTTGTGTATAGGATTCTTGACCATAAAAGTTTCTTCTTTCTTTTTTTTTTAAAAAAAAACAATATAATGAGAGCTAACTAATGATAAAAAATCCACAATAATATATTTATATATATGCAGAAATTGCAAACAAGAAAGCTGAGAGTACTTCAGTCTTACCCTAAATATTTAAAAAGGAGAATTTAGTTAGGTCATTTTATTTGATAGTAATTAAGGAAATTAGTTATACCAAAAATAAAAGTTAAACCGAAAATATATTAATAAGAGGCTCCTGATCTGTACAGTATTCATGAAAACTTTAATACGCAAAACTTGAAGACAAGCAAGAAAAAACCAGTTGGATGTAGAGAGAAATAAATTGGATCGTTCGATGATTTGTTGAAGTTTAATTTTAATCAGCAAAAAGAAAAAGAAATTGCAATCAATTAATTGATCTATATACAATTCTACAAATTAAATATGCCATATGCTTCCTTTGTTTTCTATGAATAATATCTTGTGAAAATTGTAAGGCCTGCAGCAAATTACATATCTTAAATCTTAATTATGGTTTCTGAATTTATGTGGTTTCTTTCACTTTGCAAAATTAAAAGGCATACATACCAGATGAAACACAAGACAAGATTAAAAAAAAAATCCAAATGAAAGAAAAAAGAGAAAAGAAAATCTTCAATTCATATATATATACATATATACTCAGAATCGAAACATCTTGAATTCTTGACAGAAAAATACCTTGAAGTGAAAAACAGTTCCCCAAACAAAAAACAAAACAAAAATGAATTTGGGCAAAATATATATATATATATATATAGTAATCGTTGAACAATTCTACAACATGGTGTGGTAATTTGTAAATACTAACATATAAAACCATCTAATTTCAGTGGAAGTCGAAAACTATACATCGATTACATTCATCAATGCTTTTATATATAGATAGGAAGGATGAATCATGAACCTATGCGCGAAAGCAGAAAGGAGAAGGAGATAAAGGAAGAAGCAAGCNGAGAGAGAGAGAGAGAGAGAGAGAGAGAGAGAGAGAGAGAAATGTTCAACTTCAAGTGTTTAAGATATTAGGAAAAAAGGGTTTTATTATTTGTGGTCTCGGAGAAGAATTTAAGAATAAAAGGAAAGAAAAAAAGTTGGATGGATTGGAGTTTCGGAGAATGAAAGTAAGAATGATATATTTTCTTTTTTGGTGCAATTTGTAATGTGTTTAATTAAAGTTTAAATTAATGCAATAAAACGCACATAATGGGAACAGATGCGGATGGTCCCTTTTGTACTGTTGGAAATCATGTGACAATTCCTACCCCTTTAACAGTTGTAATAATCTCTCTCTCTCTCTCTAGATCTCTTTCTCACTTGCTCGTGATTATCTTTATTGTTTGACCTCTGTTAGATATGTATACCTATACCCCTCTCTCTGTCCCTAACCTCTCATCATTAAATTGGATTATATATATTATATAGGTCAAAACTCTATTTGGTTCCTAATATTTACCTAAAATTTTGTTTTGGTCCCTAATATTTTTTTTGTTTCATTTTGGTCCTTAATAGTTCCTACAAGTTTTATCATTGGTCCATAACTATTGTAAATGATTATATCTCTCATTTCAAACTCAACTGCAATTAAATCAAAGCTCCATGTTAAATTTGATGAGTTCTTTCTTTGTTTAGTTGGAGTCACCGGCAAACGAAATCAAATTGAACATAAAATCGAGCCAAGAGATGGGTTGCTTGTTTTATGAATTTGATCATATCTCTTTCGTTTCAAGTCCGAATGCAACGGAATTGGAGCTATAAATTACTCTTGACGAGTTCTTTCTTTGTCTAGTTGGCAACGTTGATAAATGAGATCAAATAGTACTCTGACGGTTGATATTGATGTTTTGACCAAACTCATTTTCAAAGTATTAATTATTTGATTTTGTTTGCCAACGGCCCGACTATATAGAAAAAGAACTCGTCAAGAGTAATTTGTAACTTTGATTTCAATGCATTCAGACATGAATTGAGAGAGATATATAACCAAATTTTTGAAACAAGTAGTCCATTTTCGGGCTTGATTTGACCTTGGTTGCCGATAAGTCCAACTAGACAAAGAAATAACACATCAAATTTAACTCATAGCTCTGATTTAATCGCATTCGGGTTTGAAATAAAAGAGATGTGACCATATTTAATATTTAGGAACCAATTATGTAACTTTTAAGAAACAATAAAGACCAAAACAGAACTAGAAAAATATAAGGGACCAAAATGGAACTTTGGGTAAACATTAGAGGGCAAAATAAGTTTTTGACCTATTATATATATGATATATTTTTGCTATGATATTTATAATTTTTTTTTCTTTAAGATAATCAGTATTGTGATTTTAAGTATTAATTATATATAATTCTTTTTCTAAACAAAGAATGAGAAAAATAAAATAAAAATATATGTCAAAAGAATATTTTTATTTTTGTATCAACTATATCCCAAATGATAGGTTATTGTTCCTAATTATGCCCTTAAATTGATCAAATTAATATCATCTTATTATTTTTATTAAAAACTAATTAATTGGAAATGCGGTTGGGTACCATTGTGTCTAATGTCAAAGTGTTTTGACCCAATTAACAACAACAACGAAAATTGAGATACACATAAAACTAATATTAAACCTAAAGTTTGGGGGTACTAGAAGTGTTTTTACATTTATAAATTTTTTTAAAAAACAAATGTTTATGACATAATATTAAAGGTAAATTATACAAAAGGGCCATGTGGTTTGACCCATTTTCAGATAAGGTCCCTGTGGTTTAAAAAGTGTCAAATAGGGTCCCTGTGGTTTACTCCGTTAACAAAAAAGGTCTTGAGGTATATTGTCGTCCAAAATTTGACGAAAATCTTAGCTAATATACTATTTTAAGACTCTAACTATTAATTTTAATGCATTTGACTCCCTATTTGTATGAAATTTGACGGAAATCTTAGCTAAAATGCTATTTTAAGATCCTAACTATTACTATGAAACTTTTCTTTTTTTGTGTCAAATTCCTTCTCTCATACAAATAGGATATTAAACACATAAAAATTAATAGTTAGGGTCTTAAAGTAGTACTTTAGCTAAAATTTTCGTCAAATTTTGGACGAAAATATACCTCAGGACCCTTTTTGTTAATAGAGCAAGTCACAGGGACCCTATTTGACACTTTTTAAACCATAGAGACCCTATCTGAAAATGGGCCAAAACCACAAGGTCCTTTTATGTAATTTACCCTTATATTAAATATCAAGAGGGGAGTGTATATAAGTTTTTAAAATAAGCAGAAAAGGTTAGTGTAATTACATTTCATCTTGTTATTATTGAGGGAATCGACATTAATTAGTCTTAAAAATATTATAAGTTCATCTTAATTTTTGACCTCCTAAAGTTTGGAATTTTCATTTTAGTCCTCAATATAATTTTAAATTTTTCAATGTCATAACTAAAATGTTAAGCTTCTTAAATAGGTGATATTTGATATGATATTCAAATTTCTAATTAGCATGATCAAATTATTGCAGTATTCAAATGTTTTCTCCTGATATATAGAATACATATAAAATAATATATTTACAATTTTTTACATGATTTCAAATCGTGTTGTAATGATAATCTTGTACTGACAAACATATAAGATTCGTGTTAACTAGAATATGTCGTCTTTCTCCATTAACAGGGTTAGTTAACACATGAGATATAATTAAGCAAGACAATATTGATTGAAACTAAAATGAAATGTGCAAATCCTAAAGAATAAAATTAATATTAAGAATAACATAAATTTCAAGAAGTAAAAATATTACTTCACTACATACACACACATATAAATATATATATATATATATATATATTAATTTTTCACAAGTATCTTTTATCGAAGTGATACATTATTATTTTTGGGCGTTCGCCACTTAAGTCTATGATACTCTTGAACTTGGTCAAAACTCATCTACCTCCCACGTGTAGTGGCTCTTGACCATGTCAAACCCTCTTCGTTCTCTCCCACGATGGGCAAACCTTGAGTCATCTAAGCCCACAATCTCATTATCACCACCTCCGTGAAATCTCGGACCTCCACCTCATGCATTCATGGGAAACGTGGGCATCTATGTGTCAGCGGTTTCTCTCCTCTTCTCATTTCTTATAAATACTTCTTTTCAGTTCTCAACCAAGGTTAGCTACTCTTTAGACTCGAAAAACTCTGATTCTCACGTTAATCTCTTATTAATTTGATCGTTAGAGTATTCTTCATAGGGCCTCCATGTGAAGCTTTTGCAGGTTATCTTTAATTTCATTGCTCCAAGCAGCCTTTTGATTGAACTAGGTAAGCCACGGGTAAATTCTAGTTTATCAGGAAGTAATCTTATTTGAAGTATTATTATACACTAAATGTGAATACTTCTCTCGACAAATATTTAAGTTTGAATTGTGAGAGATTAGCTATCTTCACTAGAATAATAAACATCCATTTATTACTTCACTATATAAATATTGTCCTATCAAGCATGGACGACTGAACGCTTCATTTTGAGAGCGTGTCACCGTGTCGGATACGTGTCTGTGTTTGACACCTGTACAACACATATTTATAAGTTTTATAAAACAAAATCAATTTTTTATAACTTTAACATAACAAACAATAGAAAGTAATGACACATATGTCATTTATTATGAATAAATAATGTTGTAATTTTTAAAATTTTCATCAAAATTTATTAATTTTTAATTAGTTATATATATAAATATATGTTGTGTCATGTCATGTCATTTTAAAAATTTGACGTATCATTGTATCCGTATACATATTGTGTCTTTATCCGTATAAGCGTCCATCCTTCATAAATATTGTCTAACTCACCAAGCTTATATAGCTTGATAGATTAATAATCTCAATGTGTATAGCTAGGTGTAACTTATAATAAGTACATATTATATATATAGCTAGTGTGTGGTCCTTTCCTTCATCAATCTTTCAATTTCTTCTTACCTAAACAAAGACTTTCTTCCAATTTCATGGCCACTGTTTTCGTGTCCCTATGCGTAAGTTCCGAATGGTTCTACACTTTTTAATTTTTTTGGGGTTTAACAATAATATATAAGCATGTGCAACTCTGACGTCTGACTTTTGTCAGTTTAGAAGATTATCATTAATTAATCAAACCTTAATTATGCAGTAATTTGGAGAGTGTGTGTGCCTGCATATATACAAAAACAGTCAAATTTGGTGGGAAATGTTCTAAAACAACGACATTTATATTTTAATTTTTGAGGCACTTTCAATAGGTATTGGTGGGAGTTTTATATATATTTATAATTTCATCATATATCGACCACTTTTCACAAATTGTTATTAAAAATTCAACCTGCAAGAGGTATATATACGACTGGAATATTGACTCCAACTCGTAGACTTCTATGTTGGGGAAGGAAAAATGAAATATTATATTAGGGATTTACATATAAATTAAACTTGGTTCAATATGCTGTTGGAATTTTTGTGTGGATTAGCATTAATCTATTGTAAGATTAATATTTGTGTTTACTGATTAAGTAATTAATTTATCGTAAGTCTGAATAAGAATGGATTGGGTTCATATTACTTGTGGTAATTCGTGATGGGTTGGATTATCCACAAGCCTTCCGGGACCGGGCTAAGAACCCCAAGCCACGTCCGAAGAGTATTAGTAATTATCCCATTAGATTACTAATGTATATATGGAGTTTATTTGTTAAAGGGACTATTTTGTAATAATGGTTAAGGACTATTTTGTAATATTCACTGATGGACCAATTAGTGAATATTTTCACTATATATATACTAAAGTTGTTTTCACAACTTGAGGTCCTCATTTTGCACACTATGGTCCCTCTGCTCCTCCACTCCATTTGTTTCACTCTTGGATCTTGTGGCTTGAAGATCTTAGCTCCACTCAAGACCAATTTCAACTCCAGGTTAGTGATTTCGTCTCCCACATCTCGGATTTATTTCCGTCAA
>QANZ01016587.1:0-19718 GCA_003254925.1 Chamaecrista fasciculata
TATTATAAATCAAAAGATATTTTGAGATATCTAAAAGATATCCAAAATCTTAGAGATATCCTAATTAGATTAGGATTCCCTAAAAGTAGGAATGAGAACACTATAAATAGAGGCACTAGGCGCCTATCTGAGAGACAATTCACAACACAGATCAATTCTTGGTCAGACCAAGAATTTCGCCTAGAGCACCTATTGAGAGTGAAAAATCGCCTAGTCCTAATATTATGAGAGTGAGTCGATTTTCTTGAAGAAAGAGAATTGGACCTGCACCTGATAATATTAGTACTTCCCAATCAATCTTGATAATCAAGAACACTTCTTGATTATTCAAGAATCATAGATATCCCGTATTCACTTGGGAAGAAGTGAAGGAGGCTAGCACTTAGGCATCTGCCAAACTGCTCGTGTGGATCACCGGTAGAGGAAGGACACTCAGTGGACTTCTCAAATTCGCGAACACGATAAAGTCACCGATTGAAACTAGGTAAACACATCTTTTCTTACTTAGTATAAACATAGTTAGTGGATCCTGGAAGGAATCACAGAGTTAGCTTTTAGTTTTTTTTGCGTTTTAGTCCAAAATTTTTAATTTCTTCCGCCGCGCTCCCTCTGTGATTTCCCAACATAAACAAACTTGTATATCAATAACAATCCTAATTATGCAAACAACATATTGTAAACCACTCTTTAGCAAACCCTAAAGAGCTACTTCATTAATCGGGAGAGAGACAGACTCCGGGAATGTCAAGGTCTCATTACTTTAACAAAATATGATCTACAACTTATATATAACAAACTTAAACAATTACACTTGAAGGAGTTAGTCATACCTCATAAATGCAGCATTAACATCTGGACTTTACAACGAAACATGGTGAACTGAGGTCACATCCTTGAGGCATTCCTCAAGTATCTACCTAATTAGTTACTCATGATTTAAGATGAGAACTATTCTAAACTAAGAGAGAATTGGAGTGATCTTTGAGCGTGGAATGACGACCTCTATTTATAGTGTTGAGTAGTGTGCTTGATCCGCAAGTCAAGGGAAGATTTTCACCTCTGGGCCGTTGCTTGCGCCGGTGACCCAATGCGAAGGCGCAGCGAACTATCTGCAATATTTCGATTATATCTTCGTATCTTGAATCGTAGCTGTGCAAAACATACTCTAATGCTTTGGATTATTCTACGCCTCAAGATTTCCCATTTGAGTCATTGGCTCAAAGTGACGGCGCAGCACTAGACTCTTCTCAAGCTTACTTGTTGACGTCATATTCCTAGAATATTCCTGCGCTGTGGGAATCACCGAATCTGGGCCGACAGCCCACGTGATGGCGAAAGATTATCTTGTGCTCAACGTGAACTTCCAGAATATTCTAGTATTTCCTCTTAGTTTGGCCCTGTTTGGATATCTGAAACACTGAATAAACCATTAAGTTGTGAGATCCTAGAAGTTTAGAATTCAGTTTTTGGGGTTTAGAGATAGAATGAGTGGTTTCTAAGAATTTAGCAGTTTAGAATTCAGTTTTTGGGGTTTAGGCTTGTATCAGGAGTTATTAACTCAGAATTTTTAGAAATGAGCAAACTCGGTAATTTGAAATTTGATTTTTCAATAGATTCTCGTATTTTATTGGGCTTGTGGTAAAAATTTGGGAGCAAACGGAGTTTAAAATTTTATCTGACTTTCATTTTGGGTACTGCAATAGATCACATTCGAGTAAGAAACGGTAAATGATAGAGTTAGAGTTTTCAAAAACAAATTATATATTTGAGATCTAATCTTTGCAAGGAATCCAATGATATAAATTTTGTCAAGAAATTCTATTTGTAAAATTTTGGGTTTTGAGGACTATTTTGAAAAGATTCAACAATTTTTTGGGTATTTTCAGCATTTTCAACCCTTGAAAAGTTTGCTTCAGAAGTAGAAATTTCTAGACAAACCCCAAGGCTTAAAAAAATCTGCATAATACGATTTTCTCTCCTCCATCACATTTCCTTCTCTTGGTTCACTCTCTCTCTCTCTCTCTCTCTCTCTCTCTCGTCACCCACTCTCCAACTTCCAATCCTTCGAGTGGCTGCCTCTCCCTACTTACCACTCGCCGGCGACGGTTAGAAGTCGCCGCCTAGCAGCCGCCGTCAGCCACAGTAGTGGAGGCTGCCACCACCATGCTTTCTTCTTTGGGTGAGTTTATTCCTCTCCCATCTTTGCCATTTTTGTTCCTCTTTGGAAATTATGAGAACTTCTGATGTTTGTTTCGATTTTTTGGTGTTTTCTCCTTAATTTGTGATGCTCTAAACATTCCTAACACTTGTTTCAATTATTGACTCCATATGTACAATTTTGGGAACCCGATAGGGTTTAGGGTAAACTTTGAATTGCGGTTTTGGCAAATATCTTGAGTTTTCCCGAAATTTTTGGTTTGGATGAGCTTATTGTAGGATAAAAATGGGTTCTAATGCATTGATGTGAATTTTGAAAGTGTATTTTGAAACTTGGTGTCCATGCTCATAACTTTAAATTTTGCATTTTGGTCCATATGGGTGATTTGGATAATTTTGATGAACTAAATGGAATCTTTTGGAATTATGGAGAGTTTTGGAACAATTATTTTTGAATTTGAACAATGGGAATCGATATATGCAAGTTTAACATGAAAGGAAAGAAGTGAACAAATTGTAAGATTGGTTTATGACCTTGGCCTTGAAACTTGATTGTGAAATTATCTTGAACTTTTGGGTTTCAAAACATTTTTAAGGCTCCCAAATTGATACCCAAGTCTCTTATTGGTCTCCTGTTTAGGTGTTAGAATTCTAGGTGGGGATGGGTAAGGGTTAGGGTGAGTGTTAGGAAGTGGGTGTGTTGAGAGAAGCTATTATTAGCTTTTGTGAAGAGTTAGACCTTCGGGTCATTTGGAAGTCAATTCTTGAATGATGTAATTGAATCCGTGTTGGTGAATGTGATTTTAGATTCGACTACGCCGATCGTTGGTCGGAAAGCTAAAAGGTGCAGTTATCGATCATTTGGAATCAAGTGAGTGGCTTTCTTATCATTGTCCCGTTGAGGGTTTGTGTGTTTATAAATATGGTATGCTTGAGCGTGAATGAATTATTTGAATCAATGTGTAATTAGGAATTGTGAATACATGCTTGAAGATTGATTTCATATGTAAATTTGAGATTAGGCGAACAAGTTAAAGTATAGAAATTGTTGGCATTCATATTATAATAATTTGTTTCATATGTATGATTATGAGACTAATGTTACTATTGTGTGACTTGAATGGTGAATATTCTTGTATACAAATTCCAACACATGTTAAAGTAAGTATATATGATTGAATTGATTTAGAAATTGCGCTAGTAATGCGATGTTACTGATCATATAATTTGGTTGTCAAACAAATGTGTACGGTTAATTACTCCCCAGTGATGAGTTGAGACTGACGATTGAATATATTAGACTGACAACGTGTGATTGATTGTGGTGAATAATAACTATGTTTGATTCTATCTTGTGATGATGAAGGAACAAATTATATGATTGATATCCAATGCATAAACTCCTTGATCGAGCTGACTTGAAGGAAATTGTAGAATTCTGGTTGTGTATCTTATTTGTTTACTTAAAATGTTGAATGATGTTGGTGATTGTATTTAAATTTTATTTGAGTGTTTTATATCTTGGGTTGACTAAATTTGATTATGCTTGTGCTTATGCTTATGCATATGCTTGTGCTTGTGTTTGCGTTTGTGTTTTGTGTTTGTCTATGAATGAGAACCCCTGGGGACGGCGGTACGTAACGCCCAGGTTGATATGGATACGAGAAACCACTTGGGGACGGCGATACGTAACGCCCAGTTGATAGGGATATGGGAATAGAAACGGATATGAAAGTGAGAAACCCCCCTAGGGACGGCGATACGTAACGCCTAGGTGGGGATTAGAAATGGAAATGTGAGTGCTGGGGACGGCGATACGTAATGCCCAATCGTATTCTGATACTTGATAGTTTATTTGCATTGGAACTCTGTTTGGCTGTAAAATTCATGATTATGTGTTGTTGAACATTAGTGTGGTTGATATTCGGTGTTTTTGTGATTTCTGATGGTTAGTATGGCATCCTTGGATTGGCTTGGCGTTGTTACTTATCATACAAGTAAATGTTATGGGTATAGTTATTGTTGGAAATTTTGTGTTATATTTTAGTTACCTTTCCTTTACGAAAAATGAGTTTTCTCTCTAAGTAAGTACTTTCATGGAAGTCATCCTCTCATTAAAGTACCTTTTGTTGATAACTTTTCCATGACCCATTTTCATGGCACATTGGTTATACTCAGATCTTGAATTCTTCATGCCCCTTTCTCTTACTCAGTGACTCTCTTAGGATTGCTAAACTTTTTCATAACTAGAATGCTTTCTTATTCAACTTTTCGATGGTGTTTTTTTTATTCCCATATCTCTATAAGCCTTTTTTGCTTTTAAACAGAATAAATTTTCACTTCGAATTAGTGTTTTCAAGAAAATTATTAATTTTCACTAAAACACCCTTATTGAGTAATAACTTTTCTAAAGCTTTAACTCCTTATGTTTCACAAGGCATAGTGAAGCAAGACCTATATATTGGTGGCATGACAATCTGACATGAGTTCTAAATCTTCCACTACCCATTCTTTCATTCAAAAGTCCATAAAATTCAATTAATGAATTTCTTATGAAAAGTTAGTGTATGGACAACTTAAATGCTCTTCTTTATTAAACTTGTAGCTCTTAAAAGGAATTTTAACAGAAGTTTTCATGACTTGTCTTCATACTCAAACTTTATTGTATTAACACATAAATTTCATCACTCTGTTTTAAGTTCTATTTGTTTAACAAATCATTCAAATAAACTCTACCAAAATCCCTTATGTTATGAAATCCTTCTATATTAATACTTCCTTTAATTCGTTTTCAGTTTTAAAGTTACCAATCTTTCTCTCATTGTGCAATCCCTTCTATTGCTAATGAGAATGTGTTCAAATAATTATTTATATCAAATTATTGAAGTTACTTGGATACCATTATGAGAGTAATCGTTATTAATGTATAAGTGAACATCATTATAAGAGTTGTTTGCTATTATATTTTTATATGGTTGGTGACCCCTCTCCCTACGTGGTGGTGCCCTATACCACGACTGGGATGGGTTAGCCGCTCACTGAGTTTCGACTCACCCCTTTCCTTTTACAGTTTCAGATACAGGCCTAGGATAAGCTGCTACTTCTGCTCCGAGAGGGGGCTGTTCAGAAGCCCACATCATTGTTCGAGTGGGTAATTTGTCTTCTGGTGTAAAGTTGCATTTAACTCTAGACCGTCAGCTCCACTAGCACTTAGAGAGAGGGTTCGGGGTTATGTTATTATTTATAGGATTGTATTTACATTTGATATTCTGAGATAGTGTTTACATTGATTGATGATACTCTGAACTGATAAGTTGACAGAAATATGCATGTGAATGATGACATTATAAATGTTTGAGTATGGTTAAATGTGTGTATGTATATGTATATGTATCTTGTGCATTATCAAGTTGATATTATGCTTCTTTTTATAGTAATTGATTGTGGGTAGGGTTACGGTGTGGTATAGGCCCATGACCGTGCCGGTCACGAGCTCTCGCAGAGGGGGTCGTGACATAAGTAGCACCTATTTATAAAGTATAATAAATAATGCTTGTAATACCCGAGTGTAATAGGGGACTAAAATGAAAGATTTATAAAGATTTAATAATATAGCAAGTAATAATTTGTGAGTCTAAATAATATAGGAGGGATTAAAATGAAATAGAAATATTAAAGTTATAAGAATGTGAGTTTTAAGGAGTGTTTAGATATAAGCTAGAAAGATTCGGGGGAAGATATGTAAATTTTCCCAAATCTAATTTAAATGAAAATATAATAGGAAGAAGAAGTGGGATCGGGCAGAGAGTAGGGAAATTTCGAAAAAAAGAAAAACATAGAGAGAAAGGGACGAAGGAGGGAGGAGGAGGAAGAAACGAGGGGATCTCCACATCCAACGGTCCGTTTCGGATGTTCTACCAGTCGATTCGAAGCTTAGAACGAGACGAAGCTATCCCTCATTCCAGTTTGCAGATCCAACGATTGTATTGAGAGGAATTTGAGATTTAAATATCACGCCCTAAGTGTTGGGAATTCTAGGCGCCAAACGCAGCGGAAGCAAATATAAAATTTAAAATAAAACGCGCCAGGTCCCAAAATTCCTAAACGGATCCGCTAGCAGAATTTAAAACTTTTAAGATAGTGGTATACCTCAAGAGTTTCAATCAGTTGGTTGTACAAGGCGTGTCCTAGGACTCCACTCGTAGCGTCCTCCCTCTGCCGGTGATCCACACGAACAGTTTCTTGGGCACCAAGGTGCTAGCCTTCCGTTCTTTTCTCCAAAAGAACCAGGGACCAATCTACAGTGACTTTGACTTCAAGAACTCCTTCTTGAATCAAACAAGGTGGCGCAAAGAAGAAAGCCCCCACAAGAACTCCTTCTTGCCTTTTCTTCTCTCACAAACCCTAATTTTGGTAACCTCAAATCGAATTTCCTCACTCCTTAGGAAAACTCGATTTTTCCTCTCTCAACTCTTGAGAGCCAAAAATTTCTCTCACTTGGAAGAGCTAGGGTTTGAATGTAACACCTATAGAAAATAAAACATACGTATATTAACTAGAGGTAAATAATATCCGGATACAGCCCTGAATATATACAGAATATACAATAACCCAAACATGGGTCTACATACAAAATAATCCAGGGGCTCTGCCCCATAACCAGCCTCGCAGGGCCCAAACAGTCCAGACAAAACATATATAAGACAAACACTAAAACCTACTAATTTAAAAGAAATCAAGTAGAAGGATGTAAATCCTCAGGCGACGGGTTGCTTCCTTGACCCGATTCTATGCCTGCTCGATCCTGCACAACTGAGACTGAAATATATGGAATGGGGTGAGAATAAAATTCTCAATAGAGTTACTAAACTCTCTCTTACCATCAATCCTCAAACAACATTCACATTCTAAACAATCTTGCTAATCCAAAAGTTAAATTACGTAATACTAATCGCAATAATTAACAAAACAATATAACATATCTATTTACTTTATTATCACAAATTGACTTGGTCACAAGTTCCATTTTCAATAAAACTTCATCAAATTCCACTTGCACAATAATAACATTTTTAATAAGAATATCATATATTCATTTATCTCATTATCATCAAATAATTTCATACTCAAGATACCTCAAATTACACAATTAATATCCACAAGCAATGTCATGATCTCAAATCAGTTTGGTCGTCTCGACCTAGGCTTTTCCGGAACGTCTCCCGGTGTTCGTACAATCCAACAAGCCTGTCACCTAAGGAATCCACCTTTGGTCAACTAAGGAATCCACCATAGCCGTTACCCCAATCTTCATCGCGAATAAAAGGGGAGGGATTCCACCCTCAGGTATCATGACATAATCCACAAATAAAGAATTTCAATTCCAAAGCCACAATTAGTCCATTTCAAACTCATAATCCAATTCAAAATAATTTCCACTCATATCATCTCTTTAGGGACTAAACTGAAACAATAAAATACATTGACTTTATAAACAAACCCATTATTTAATTAATGCATAATTAGTCCAAAATAGCTAAATTTACATTTACAAAGCAATAGTGATCTGATCAGGACCATAATGAAATAAAACAGAATTTCCAGACATATTAAAAACAAAAACAGAAATGCAGTTTGGTCCTTTTGACAGTTTCAAATCAGTCCCTTCCTATGCTTTTGACTTCATCTTTCCTTCAAACATTGAAAACTCACTCTGAAACATGCACTCCCTTCTCTTCTCTCTCACTATCACCTCCCAGCACCATAAAACTCGCCGGAAAGTTGGCCAGAAAACATCCCAAAACAGAACAAAATCTTCATCAACAAGACAATATTATTTAGAGAGATTAGAACCTGAATTTAAAGATTATAGTTGAGGAAATGTGTTCATAAATTTGTTACTTTAAACAAGAATCGAAGAATAGAAAATCCAACTCCTTTTGTTTTGAGAACAACACAAAAGTTCTCCTAAGACTCTGTTTTTCACGTTTTTCTGGTAGCACTCACTGTTTGCTGGATTCCTCCGCCTACAGTGGTCGGATTTGAACTGTACGACCACCGACGAATTCCTAACATCCCCAGCTACAAAAGCTTATTGAGGATCGATATCTAATTCTCTCTCTATCGTACCCAGTTTTTCCTCCAAAGTTCACCTTCACACTCTGTTTTTCCGCTGCTCCGGGCAGCACCTCTTCAACGGCGGATTCCGCCACCTACAGTGGTCGGATTTGGAATGTGCCACAACCTAAAGATTCCTGACATACCCCTTTTCAATTTCTCCTTCTGGATCGAAGTCTAGTTCCCACTCTAAGTGACTCAAAAACACACCCAAAGTTTCCCTATAAATTTTCGTCTAAACAGAGTATCACAAAATTGTGGAGAAAATGAAGTTGTAAGGAGGAGGAGAGTAAAATAACTCTACCTTGGATGTTTAAAGCTTCCAAACTTGTTGATTTGAGCCCAAATTTGAGGCAAAATCAAGTTTCCCTTCACTTTCTCCTTCTTCTCCACTGCCACCGAGCTAGCTTCCTCTCGTCTCTTCCAATTTTGTCTTGGTCGATTCTCATATCATTCCTAGGATATATAATCACAATTTATTCACTTTGGCTAAAACTACATTTCTTTCCCTGAAACTTTCAATTTCCTTTCCATGAGATCCTTAAATTTACTTCAACTTTGCCAAAAATTCATAGTTAAGTCCTTCAATAATTTCACTTTGGTCCTTCCCACTAATAAAATTACACTTCCTCAACTTATTTCCATCAAAATTCTTTACCATTCCTTCACAATTTCTTACCAAAAATAATTGCCCTTCCTTTTCCAAATCTTAGAATTATAATTCACCTCAAATAAATTTAAATTTTCCTCGGCTGTTACATTGAAGGTGGCGATTTTTCTTCTCTCTCTACAAGGAGGAAAACAAAATCCCAAAGTGAATTCTCACTCATGCCTTTGGCGCCTAGCACCTTATGTATATATATATAATTATTTTTAGAGCATTATTATAATTCTAAATTATAATAATATGGCTTCATGAATTGAATTTACAATTAAAATATTACCATAATATTTAATTTAAATCCAAATCGTAATCCTAGAAAATCAAATGAGAGATCACATCTCCCCTTGAGATCCTCCCAGATGGCGCCATATTGCCCCTAATTTATCCTTGGAATTTTATAAATCAAAAACCTTCCTAACTCTTAGGAAGTCATGATTCTCCAAAGATCCTGAGTTGAGATCTTACCAAATCTATTTGAATTCAAATCTTTTGATATCTCCATCAAATCTTTTGAATTCAAATTCATGAATTAAATTAATAAAACAATTTTATTAATCTAAAATGCCAAAAGAGGCACCACCCTCATGCTTTAATATTAGGGAATTTTATAATTCAATAATTTCCTAACTTTTAGGAATCTTATCTGAATTATTTTTCCCTAATATTTTAATTGTAAATAATTAATCCCCATTAATCATTTAACAATTATTATATTTAAATTTGTCCCACAAATTTAAATACTTCCCAACTGTAGATTAATTAAGACAAGACTTAATGTCCCAAACATTTCGCTGTGTCTTAAATCGTGCCACCGGAGTGACTCACGAATTAACCCTAATTCGTGTCCCTTTTAAATGGTGTCCTAATCCTGCTCATGTGTGACCCAGCAGGCCCCACGTGAAGTTGGCAGCAGGTCATCCCCATGACCTACAAGTCGTGAGCGGACTCGAGCAAGCCATCACAACTACCCAAAACACGTGAGTTATCGTTTTTACCAAAACCGACTTAACCTTAGTACCACCTTGTCATAGACCCTATTGTCACACGATATCTTGGTCATGGATTAGGCACAGGAAAGTCATCCATAATCCAAACCTCAACTTTCTCGATTTCTTGAGTAAGTCCCATTTCCCAGCGTGGCCACGCATTTCCTTGGACAGACTCATCGAGGGCGCCAGTTAGATATCTCTCATTTAACGAGGGACAAAATCCCATCTTGGCCAATCCACATTCCTCAGCACGGCAATCAACCAGACCCGTACCTAGCCCTTATGGCTACCCTACTACGGGCAACGTTAGACTAGGCCAAAGTCTGACAACTGCAACGCCGGAATAATGATGACCTCAGGTCTAAGGCGTCGTGACATGTGTACAGGAGAGGCAAGCTTATGACTAAACCCATGCAGGACTCTCCGGGTCAGTCCAGCAACTCGTAACCCCTTACGTAATTGCACCATGACTCTCGTCCCAGCATCTAGTGCATGCATTTCTATGCACCGAGGTCATGCTGGTCTTAGTTCATTTTCGTTCCCACGAAAACAATCGACCAGGGACAAATTTAGATTAATTATCTCATAATTAATCAAGGAATGTTATCATAGTAAACATGCTAATAATATGATAACCATTAATTTATCTCCATAAATTAATCAATATGTTCAAAACATATTTATAAAATGATTGGCCCTAGGGCTCAATCTCCAACAGACTCCCACTTGCACTAGGTACAATCATTAATCAAACTGTTCCTACACTAGGAACATCCATTATTGTGTCTAATCTCCATTTGACATTACATGATGCTCATGTAAGACCTTTGCTAGGGATCTCGTAAGATGATTGGCAACATTATCCTCGATTGCTACTTTACATATATTTATATCACCATCTCTAGGTGATCACGTCTGAGTGTATATATATATATCGCTGTCGGAACATCAGTGGGGATCCAATCCCATTTGGTGTCTTCCTGTCTCCACAGGGTGACCACCAATCAAACCTCAGACACTAGTTTTACGGTTTGTGTCTCCACGCGACCAACCCTTTGTTGTTGAATCAGCAATCGTGCTCTGCTTGGAACCTTTCCAACTCACGATGCCATTTGTTCAGGAGAAACACGTATCCATACTGCGATTTAAATTTATCTTGGCAGGTTTTGGAAAACGGGCACCTGTGTAACCACTTACACATCAGTTGCACCATAAACTAAGAATTCATCCTTAGTTCTTCCTAAGTACTCAAGGATGCTTATGACAGCGGTCCAATGATCCTCAACAGGGTCTCGTTGGAACTAGCTTGTCATGCTCAGGGCAAACGACACATCGGGTCAAGTACACAGCATGATGGATCCTATTGCCGAAGCATAAGAGATGCCACTAATGCGCCCTCGCTCAACAAGTGTCTTGGGACACTGTTTTCTTGCTCAGGGTCAATCCTTGATTCATCGACATGAATCCCTCTTGGAGTCTTGCATACTGAACCCCTTCAGTGCCTCATCCATGTACGTACTCTGACTCAATCCAAGAAGCCTACAAGATCTATCTCTATAGACCTTAATGCCTAGAATATAGGCATCTTCTAAGTCCTTCATTGAAAACGATTTTTCTAACCAAGATTCACAATCTTTAAGGTTGGAACATTATTTTCAATGAGCAATATGTCATCGACATATAGCACCAAGAACACAATCGTGCTCCCACTAACCTTCTTGTAAACGCAAGGCTCGTCAACGTTTTGTAAGAAGCCAAACTCCTTTGACTACCTCATCAAAACGATGATTCCAACTCCGTGATACTCGCTTCAATCCAAAAATGGATTTCCAAAGCTTGCACACCTTTACTAGTTCCTCTGGACATACAAACCCCCCAGGTTGTGTCACGTACACATCCTAGGGCAGCCTTCCATGCTGTTTTGACATCCATTTGTCATATCTCGTAGTCATAATATGCGACTATGGCAAGCAGGATCCTAATGGTCTTGGCCATTGCAACAGGGGAAAAAGTTTTGTCATAGTCAATACCATGACGTTGCGTAAAACCCTTTGCAACTAGCCTAGCCTTGAAGACATTGACGTTGCCATCCATGTCAGTTTTCTCCCTGAAACCCACATGCACCCTACGGTTTCTACGCCTTCAGGTGCATCAACCAAGGTCCATACCTTGTTGTCATACATGGACTGCATCTCAGCCTTCGTGGCTTCAACCCATTTCTCAGAGTTGGGATCTACGATAGCTTCTTGATAGGTGGTATGCTCACCACGCTCCAAGAGCAACACATCCCTGTTTTCAGTCACCAAAGATCCATATCTTTGTGGCTGAAAACGTGTTCTATCAGAACTTCGTTGTCCTTGTGTTATTAGAGGAGCTTCCACAACACCTTGTGGCTCTTCTCTAGTTTTCGTCTGCGCCTCTGGTGTGCCTTGTGGATCTTGAACTCCTTCAAGATCTACCTTCCTCCCACTGTTTCTTTTGGAAACAAGATCCTTCTCTAAGAAGAATGACTTCTGACTTACAAACACTTTGTTTTCAGATGGGCAGTAAACATAGTATCCCCTCGTTTCCTTGGGGTACCCTACAAGCACCTTTTGGGAGATAGTTTATCGTTTGCTTAACGTAAACTACAGATCCCCAAATTTTGAGATAAGACACTATGGGACTCTTCCCACTCCATATCTCATATGGTGTCTTCTCAACTGCCTTAGACGGAACACGGTTAAGTGTGAACACAGCAGCTTCTAAAGCATGTCCTCAAAGGGATCGCGGAAGATCAGTTTGACTCATCATAGATCGAACCATATCTAATAGGGTTCGATTCCTCCTCTCGGAAACACCATCACCATGGGGTTTCAGAAGGGGTAAGTTGTGAGACCATCTCACAGCTTCTAAGATGATCAACAAATTCTTGACTCAAATACTCGTCATCTCGATCGGATCGAAGGACTTTGATTTTCTTGTCAAGTTAGTTCTCTACTTCTCTTTGAAATCTCTATTTCAAAAGACTCCGACTTATGCTTTAATAGGTAGCCGTAGTCAAACGTATTGAAGCAGTTAGTAAGTGTAACAACCTTCAGTTTGGGTACTCATGTATGATCCCCAACAAGTCAGATGCCCTCTCACTGTGGCCAGTGAAAAGCACCTTTTCATTTTTCCAAGTAGACAAGATTCGCAAGCATCACATGATTCAAAATCAAACGAGCTTAGAAGTCCATCTCTACGGAGCTCCTCTAGGCGTTTCTCGTTTTTATGGCCTAAATCACAATGCCAAAGGTATGTAGGATTAGATTCGCTAATCTTAATCCTTTTCATATCAATGTTATAGATATTGTTATCGTGTCAACGTTCAAATTTCAAGATGCAATGTTTATCTCGCAAATCACATAAGCAAATAAACATCATCTTTATAAATTGAACACCATTCTTTTCAGTTAACACATGCAAAACCTTCCTTATCAAATAAGAAAGAAGAGCATTGTTTAAACTTTAAAGAAGGTATATGATAACAATAAGTTATGCCAGAGGGAAAAACAAGCTCGTATGTTCCTACAGCAATAGCAGCAACCCTTGCTCTATTGCCCACTCGTAGGTCCATCTCGCTTTTGTCCAGCTTTCTACTGTCTCTAAGACCCTTCACATCAAATGTGAAAACCACATGCTGTATCTAATACCCAAGCGGTTATAGTAGACAAGTGAACGTCTATAACGAAGATACCAGAAGTAGAGATCTCATCTCTCCTTTTATTTATTTGATCTTCCAAATACAATTTGCAATTTCTCAAAAGGCAAATCGCACCCTTTGAAGGCCTTGCCTTCTTGGTAGGTAGTGGGTTAGGCTCAGCCGCTGGCTTGGTCCCACCAAACTCGGCGTCTCCTTTCCTCTTTCTTTGCACTTTCTTTTCCCCTGATTCTGGAACGTTTCCTTGAGATGTGTGACCATCTCAACAACCGACAATATTCCCTTGTTCAACTCCTTGAACTATCGTGGCTAGCATCAGGCAAGCAACGTCCACAGAGTCATCGAAGTGCTTCTCCAAGCAGTTCTTTGAGCTCTTGGAGCGTGCTTGGCATGCTCTTCAGGGGAGGGATCTCTAGGACATAAAATTTCCTTTGTTGGGTGAGAGCAAATCTCAAATTACAAAACCAGTCGAGGAAGTCAGCAGCCTCCTTCGTTGGGTGAGAACATTTCTCAAATTATGATACCAGTTAAGGAATTTTGTCCTAGACAACTTGTCCTTCTCAAGGACAGATCGCAGTGATAGTGATGAACTATTGTTTGTTGCCATTGATTCGACTACTAAGATATGAAAAGTTTAATTAGTAGGTAAATATATATCCACCATTTTATAAAACCCAGTAAAATTTATTATTAGTGGCTAAGACCCATATTTCACCAAAGTTTACCGTCGCTGAGGGCGATCATGCACTCTTTGGTTATTTAGGTAGGTAACTCCTTACCAATCACATCTCTATGTGACTCTTAAATCCTTATGGGATTGTATCATCATATGATACTTATTATGGCATGTTTATCCCATCTAATGCCTTGAGGTCCAAAACCGTTTTGATAACCCCATTAAGTCACACAGTAAAACATGTGAATGGCTAGGTTCAAAACAACGAGGCCGAGCTCCAACCCCATATCATCAAGGCACAACTAAACACGTGTCGCTGAGGGCGATCACCGCATCTAAAGAACCAGGATTTGAATAGGTGTCGTGTTGAAACTCCCATTCACCCGTGTCTCCTCAAGGTCATGGTAGATACGTGTCGCTGAGGGCGATCACCGCTCCACGTTGAACAAGATTTTGACAGGGTGTTTTAGCGACGACATTAAAAACTTAAGACTCTCTAAAAGGGTTTGATTTTTTTTTAATTTAAAATGTTCCATTTTGAAGTTTAATTTTAAAACTCCTTTTAAAATTAAACGAGTCATGCCACATGTTTATTACCCCATGTATCTCATACATATAAACATGTGCCTGGATTTTGTATCGTATACAAAATCCCACGCTTGTATCGTATACGTGGTTGTAGCGCGATATATAAATAGCATGTTAAAATTTCGCACCCTAAACATACATCTAGCGCATCACATACAAACTAAATGTAAAAGCATACACCGTGTTTAGATATGGCCCATCTACCCTAGAATTCTCCCAAGCCAATGAGAGAACTTTTCTAAAAAGAAAAATAAAATTACACGTGAATAAACCCCAGTTATATTGAGGTATAAACTGAAAATAATTTTACATAAGAGTAGAGGGAGACGACATGCAGGCTGTATTTACCGAAATAAACCTCCTAGAGCCATATCCAACACCACACAATTCAAATATGAACAATTCATACAATTATGTCAAACACGACATAAAACACATATATTAAAAACCCCTTTTTAAAATTGTGTTCAATTTAGGGTCTATGCAATTTTAACATGCCTTTTCTTGGGATTAGGTCTTTTATCAATAATTATAAAATTCAGGAATCTCATTCCAGAATTTAAATTATTGACCTGAAAATTTTAAAATTCATAATTTTAATAAATTCTCAGCCACCTCTATAATATTATAATTAAAACACTTTTAATTATAATTATACAGGATTTTCGATTTTGGCCTAAGACACTCAAGAAAATTTTTCAATCGATCCAATCGATTCCATATGTATCATATACATATAATTTGCACCATTTTCTGTAGATTGAATTTTTAAGAAAAACGTTCGGTGGATTTTGTAAAACCAAAACAACGTGATTGAAAGCGGTAAACACACATACCATACATCACATGTACACATAAACAGTTTTAAATCCTAGAACTAGCGTGGCTCTGATACCACTGTTGGGAACTCTAGGCGCCAAACGCAGCGGAAGCAAATATAAAATTTAAAATAAAATGCGCCAGGTCCCAAAATTCTCGAACGAATCCGCTAGCAGAATTTAAAACTTTTAAGATAGTGGTATACCTCACGAGTTTCAATCGGTTGGTTGTACAAGGCGTGTCCTAGGACTCCACTCGCAGCGTCCTCCCTCTGCCGGTGATCCACACGAACAGTTTCTTGGGCACCAAGGTGCTAGCCTTCCGTTCATTTCTCCAAAAGAACCAGGGACCAATCTACAGTGACTTTGACTTCAAGAACTCCTTGAATCAAACAAGGTGGCGCAAAGAAGAAACCCCCCACAAGAACTCCTTCTTGCCTTTTCTTCTCTCACAAACCCTAATTTTGGTAACCTCGAATCGAATTTCCTAACTCCTTAGGCAAACTCAATTTTTCCTCTCTCAACTCTTGAGAGCCAAAAATTTCTCTCACTTGGAAGAGCTAGGGTTTGAAGGTGGCGATTTTTCTTCTCTCTCTACAAGGAGGAAAACAAAATCCCAAAGTGAATTCTCACTCACGCCTTAGGCGCCTACCACCTTATGTATATATATATATAATTATTTTTAGAGCATTATTATAATTCTAAATTATAATAATATGGCTTCATGAATTGAATTTACAATTAAAATATTACCATAATATTTAATTTAAATTCAAATCGTAATCTTAGAGAATCAAATGAGAGATCACATCTCCCCTTGACATCCTCCAAGATGGCGCCATATTGCCCCTAATTTATCCTTGGAATTTTATAAATCAAAAACCTTCCTAACTCTTAGGAAGTCATGATTCTCCAAAGATCCAGAGTTGAGATCTTACTAAATCTATTTGAATTCAAATCTTTTGATATCTCCATCAAATCTTTTGAATTCAAATTCATGAATTAAATTAATAAAACAATTTTATTAATCTAAAATGCCAAAAGAGGCGCCACCCTCATGCTTTAATATTAGGGAATTTTATAATTCAATAATTTCCTAACTTTTAGGAATGTTATCTGAATTATTTTTCCCTAATATTTTAATTGTAAATAATTAATCCCCATTAAACATTTAACAATTATTATATTTAAATACTTCACAACTGTAGATTAATTAAGACAAGACTTAATGTCCTAGACATTTCGCTGTGTCTTAAATCGTGCCACCGGAGTGACCCACGAATTAACCCTAATTCGTGTCCCTTTTAAATGGTGTCCTAATCCTGCTCATGTGTGACCCAGCAGGCCCACGTGAAGTTGGCAGCAGGTCATCCACATGACCTACAAGTCGTGAGCGGACTCTAGCAAGCCATCACGACTACCCAAAACACGTGAGTTATCGTTTTTACCAAAACCGACTTAACCTTAGTACCACCTTGTCATAGACCCTATTGTCACACGATATCTTGGTCATGGATTAGGCACAGGAAAGTCATCCATAATCCAAACCTCAACTTTCTCGATTTCTTGAGTAAGTCCCATTTCCCAGCGTGGCCACGCATTTCCTTGGACAGACTCATCGAGGGCGCTAGTTAGATATCTCTCATTTAACGAGGGACAAAATCCCATCTTGGCCAATCCACATTCCTCAGCACGGCAATCATCCAGACCCGTACCTAGCCCATATGGCTACCCTGCTACGGGCAACGTTAGACTAGGCCAAAGTCTGACTACTGCAACGCAGGAATAATGATGACCTCAGGTCTAAGGCGTCGTGACAGGTGTACAGGAGAGGCAAGCTGATGACTAAACCCATGCAGGACTCTCCGGGTCAGTCCAGCAACTCGTAACCCCTTACGTAATTGCACCATGACTCTCGTCCCATCATCTAGTGCATGCATTTCTAGGCACCGAGGTCATGCTGGTCTTAGTTCATTTTCGTTCCCACGAAAACAATCGACCAAGGACAAAATTAGATTAATTATCTCACAATTAATCAAGGACTGTTATCATAGTAAACATGCTAATAATATGATAACCATTAATTTATCTCCATAAATTAATCAATATGTTCAAAACTTATTTATAAAATGATTGGCCCTAGGGCACAATCTCCAACACTAAGTTGGAAAAGTGGAGGAAATTGAGTTTTGAGGGACTAAATCATCTCTAGGTAGGGTTTTCTTCTGTTTCTCCTCATCTCTAGTTCTTGCTTCTTTCATGAGTTTTGCTAGGGTTTCTAGGTGTTGAGTATGTATGTTTATGTTATTTGATTTTAAGGTATGTTCTTGGTATGATTATAAATTGTTAAATATGTGTTGGTTTGATAATTGATAAATTGTGAATATGCATGATGAATTTGTGATGATGGAGGTTAGACTTCAATGGGTTTTGGTTGTTTGAATCATGTGTTAAATGTTAAGAATCAAGTATTGGGGTTAGGAATGAATATGTATGCATCTTGGGACCAAAACGTATCTTTTCTGCCCTATTTTGTAAAATTACAGTTTGGTCCCTGAATCTTGTTTTATCATTTACAGTTTGGTCCCAGTTTCTTGTTTGGTCATTGTAGACTTGTTTTGGGATAAATATACTTGAGAAATGTGTTTAAAAGATGTTTAAATAATAGTGTTTGAGGAATGATTGTTGTTGAAGTATAAATGATGGAATTTGAGTTAATTGTTAAAGTAATGGATTAAGGGTTTAACTATGAAGTCTAAGTATGCATTTGATTATGCTAGAATATGAAAGATAAATGAGAATGATAGAAGAATTGATATGTTAGGAATATTTGGATAAGTGTGTGTTATGGGCTAATATTGTGTCCAAGTATGTATTTGATTATACTACTTGGATATCATGCTGAATAAAGAGTTGAATATGAATTGTATGACATAAGGATAGTGAAGGCATAATGGTTTGTTAAGAGAAAAATATATTAAGAGAATATAGTTTGTGACAATTGAATGTTATATAATTGAATGATTATGTGCTGGAAAGTGAATATTGGTTATTGACTAAGGCTGTGGGTATAATGTGTCATGATGCATTGAGGAATGAGATCCTCCCCATTACTCGCGATGAGTATTTGGGTAATGTCCTTTGGTGGATTCCATTGGATGGCCTAACGCGGATTCCTTAGGTAACAGGCTGTTGGATTGTGCACGCCAGAGGACGCTCTGGAAAGCCTAAGGTCTAGATGACCACTTGACCTATGTTCATGACACTTGTGCTGGTTACCTGGATCGGGGTAATGGTTGACTCGATTGTCACCACCAGCCTTGATTGTGCGAATGATTATACGGGTGATGTATTTATAAATGTTGTTATAAATGATGGTGGATTATATTTGTGTGATTGTTATATGAATGATACTTAATTGGTATTTAGTTGTGTTATCATTTGTGCTGGAATTACCTACTTTGAGGTATCGGATGACTTGATTGTCACCGTCAGCTTTATTGTATTTTATAATATCTGAATAATACATGTTTGATTGATTACTGTTATGTTTTTTAATTAAATGTTTAGTAAACATGATAATATGTGATTGTCTGTTCTTGTTGTTTTAGTTTAGCATGGCATGTGTGAACTTGTGATAGAAGTTTGTGTTTGAGTGGGGACCGTTGTTTAAGTAAAGGGACTTAAACCCTACTAAGAATCCCCCAGATTCTCACCCTACAACATTCTAGTGTCTTAGTGCAGGTTTGAGGTTCGTCGAGTTCAAGTTGGATGCTGTTGTAGAGGTGAAGTTAGTGTTGGGAAGTCCCGGGGAAAACACGCAGCGGAAGCAAAGGTAAAATAAAAAAAAACTTGCGCTCCCCAGGAATTTCCCACCCTGAGATCCGCTAGCTGAATTTAAAACCAGATACGAAAAGTGTTATACCTCAAGCTTTCAATCGGATGGTTAAACTTGGTGAGTCTGAGAAGTCCGTTTCCACGTCCTTCTGTTGGAGATTGTGCCCTAGGGCCAATCATTTTATAAATA
>QANZ01016594.1:0-25738 GCA_003254925.1 Chamaecrista fasciculata
AAATGCTTTGTGTTATTTGGTATATGAGGAATTAAAAAAAATTAGGAGAGCTACTTAATGCTGATTATATAAATTAAATAGATTATATTTCAAAAAATTAAATATTGATTAATAAAATTATTGTAATTATATATATCATCATTATCGGTGTTACAATAAAAAGTATTGTAATCAACATTACGTTATACTTTTTAACGTAATATTGATTATATTGGTTAAATACAATAAAAATAAGGTCAAAGTCCTATTTTGGTCCCCCAGTTATGCTCCTTGTTCCAAATAGGTCCCCCAGTTATTTTTTGTTCCATATTATCCCCCAGTTATGCAAAACTTAAAAAAGTTGGTCCCTCTAACGTTTTCCATCTATTTTTCCGTTAAAAAAAGAGGAAAAATAAACTTTCATCCTCAAAAGTTTTATTTTCTTCTATTAAGGTCCTTTTTCTTTTTATAATAGGATCAAAACATAAAAAATGAAGTAAATTAAGATTTTAAGTGAATTTACCCAAAAACACAAAATCACTCTCTCTCTCTCTCTCTCATTCCCCCTCTCTCTCTCTCTTCCACCCATGACTTCTTCCAAACCCACCGTCTCTCCAGCTGCCACCACCTACCATGGCCGGCGATTACGAGTTCTCGCCGGAGGAAATGGCCGTCAACGAGAACCTCGGGTACCCGAAAGCTTACGCGATCGTTGCTTCAATCCCTACAGCCATGGCCCTCCCTTCACTTTCTTACCTTATGCTTTGCAGGATGACGAGGTGAGAAAATATTGCAGATCCCTTTTCTTTCTCTGTTTGGATTCAAAGAAAAAGATGGCATATTTAAAGGGAATCGAGTTCCGAGTCATGCTTATGATATGATTTTGTTTGTGGGTTATGGAGAAATTGGTTTAAATATGTAATATTATAATTTGGGGTTAAGTAGATGGTGATCTCTCACTTCCTCTCTGCTTGTGGGAAATTTGAATGAAAATGAGTTTTGGGTCAAGTTTATTAAACAATTTCTTCACTGGGTTAGCGTAAGTCATGGGTGGGTATTCATGGGATGGCGGTGGCAGCTGGAGAGAGGGTGGGTTTGGAAGAAGTCATGGGTGGAAGAGAAAGAGAGATTGTGTTTGGACAAATTCAATTAAAATTTTAATTTATTTCTTTTTCTTACATTTTGATTCTATTATAAAAAGAAAGGGACCTTAATTTAAGAAAATAAAACTTTTGGGGATGAAAGTTTATTTTTCCTCTTTTTTTAAAGAAAAAATGGATGAAAAATGTTAGAGAGACCAACTTTGACAAGTTTTGAATAACTGAGGGACTAATATGGAACGAAAAATAACTGAGGAACTTATTTGGAACAAGGAGCATAACAGAGGGACCAAAATAGGACTTTGGGCCAACATTATATATATACAGTGGAAAGATTTTTTTTTTTTTAATGTAAACTTGATTTACCACTTTACTTGGTGATATATGAAACTAATTAATCAATCACATTGTTCAAATACAAGTAGTAAGAAGAGTTTTCTTTTTCTTGGTTAACATTAATTATTTTTTATTGAAATTCGAATTCATAAAAAGTGATATCGGTGTTCATTTTATGGCTACTGAATTAAAGGCCTAAAAGGAAACCCTAGCAGTTGCACACTCTTTCTCTCCTCTCTTCCATTAGGAATTTTTTTTTCTCCTTCCATTAGGAAAGATTTATTCTCTCATTATGGGGTTTTCTTCTTTTCATTAGGAAAAATGTTTCTCTTTTGTTTGTATACATCTTAGATTTACATCGGAGGCTTGATATTGAAGAAGAGAATGAGTCAATAAGATTGTTCTTCTCAAAGAGAGATGGGGTGTGTTGACTCTTTGAAAATCTTCCAAGTTCTCTGTTTGTTTAGAGATGTTATAGATCAGTCTCTTTGATGTATTTTGGTATAGGAGTTTATGATGTTATCTTCTTCTTACGTGTGTTGTCTAAGATTTCTTTTTATTTCTCTTATACTTAATGTATATATGTTTTGTGGTTCGTTAGGTTGTGCTTTCATTGTTAAATCCAATTACTGCTTGGTCTCCATATTGTATGGCCTTGTGCCATTTTCATGATGAATGAGATTTATCTTCTGACCAAAAAATAAAAATAAAATTAAAGGCCTAATCTAAAATAGTTTAAATATATTCGGATAAATAAATTGTGTTCATTTTATCTATCATTGAAATATTTTAAACTTGACCAAGTGCACACTGGAGGCCAGACATCATTTCCTTTTCTACGTTTGCTAGTGATTGCTTACAATTACAATTTTATTTAAACAAATCCATGTTGATTTTACTTAAAATCTAGATTTATTAAGGTTTCACTTAGATCTTAATTATATATATGAATCTTACGATCTTATAATCTTATTATAAAAATTATTTTTTGAAAAAATTTAAATATCAATACAATAAGATGAGGCTTTTTATGAAATGTATTACAAAATAAGTTATTTAATGATTTATGAGATGTATTATAGAAATATGATAAATCTTTAATAATTTTATAGTAAGACTGTTAAATTTGTTGAGGATATTGAATATGAATTGGATATGTATACGTGTGTCGTGTCGTGTTCATGCTTTTAAATTAATTGAGTAAAAGATATATAATCCAAAAAAAAAATAATTTATAGTTAGACAAACTCTTATAAATTTACGATTTGTGTTTATCTTTCACTTTTAAGATTATATAAATTCTCAAATTTGACAACCTTAATTATAGATATTCAAATTCAGACAAAAATAAAAAAAATAAAAAACTCTTTCGTGCGCTTAACATTTGGGGTCAGTTTCAGTTATACTCCTAACGTTTGTTTTGTGTCAGTTGTACCCCCAATGTGAAACGTTGGTGTCAATTATACCCTCACTTCAATTTTGTTGGGGCCAAAGTCGTATTTTGGTCCCTCAAGTTTGCTCAAAGTTTTGTTTCGGACCCTCAAGTCTCTGGTGAACTTTCTAGCGAGATACACGGCAACTCCAACAAACTATGAAAACTCTTAATCCAAGGTCTTTTGACCTCCTTAGTTCAATGACGGCCTCCATTTTGCAAAAAAATGACTGGCAAGTCGCCAAAAAATTACATAGTCGCCGAAAATCAAATTTATGGTCATTTGTTCGCAAAATGAAAGCCGTCATTGAACTCAGGAGGTCAAAAAACCTTGGATTAGGAGTTTTCGTAGTCGTCGGGGCCACCATGTATCTCGCCGGAAAGTTCGCCGAAGACTTGAGGGACCAAAACGAAATTTTGAGCAAACTTGAGGACCAAAATAGGAATTTGGCCCAAAAAAATTGAGGTTAGGGTATAATCGACATCAACGTTTCACATTGGGGGCATAATTGACATAAAACAAACGTTAGAGGCATAACTGAAATTGACCCCAAACTTTGGCCAAAAAAAAAAAAAAAAGAAATTGACCCCAAACGTTAGGGGTACGAAAAGGTCTTCTGCCAAAAAAAAAAATTATAGATATTCAAACCGATAACTTTATATTATCCATTGCATCATTGTTGGGTTACGGCCCAATAATAAAATTAGCCTAAAGCCCATAATTGTAATTAATTTATAAGTCTCATGATATTGGAGTCTCCCACAAACATTATCATCCAATAAATAAATTATGGCCAAAACTCTATTGTGATCCTCAATGTTTATCTTAAAATTAACTTTGGTTCTTAATATTTAGGTAAATTACACTTTAATACCTTGTAGTTTGGTCATATTTCATTTTGGTACCCTATAGTTTAGAAAATGACACTTTGATACCCTGTGATATTATCCATTAACACTTTGGTACCCTTTGGAGCTATTTCGTAATTTTAACCATAACAAATTTTGCAAAAGTTACATATTGACCCCATTTTTTTTTTGAAAATTATAAATAGGTCCCTAGATACATATTATCTAGAGATAAAATGAAAAATTTAAAAATTTTGGGGATCAATATGTAATTTGTGCAAAATTTGTGGTGGTTAAAATTATAAAATAGCTCGAAAGGGTACCAAACTGTTAATGGAGAATACCACAGGGTACCAAAGTGTTATTTTTTAAACCACATGGTACCAAAGTGAAATATGACCAAACCACAAGGTACCAAAGTGTAATTTACCCTAATATTTATTTTGTTCCATTTTGGTCCTTATTGTTTCCTAAAAGTTTTATAATTGGTCCCTAATTATTGAATATGGTCATATCTATCTCATTTCAAACCTGAACGTGATGAAATCAGAACTATAGACTAAATTTGATGAGTCTTTGCCAGTTGAAGTTATCAGTAAACAAGGTCAAATCGAGTTTTAAATTGGGCAAAAAAAAAAAGGGTCACTTGTTTCATGAATTTGGTCAAATCTCTCTTGTTTTAAGTCCAAATGTAATGGAATCAGAACTATAAGTTATTCTTGACGAGTTATTTCTTTGTTTAGTTTGGATTGTTAACAAATAAGGTCAAATATTACTCTGGAAGTTAATATTGATGTTTTGACCAAACTCATTTTTGGAGTACTATTTGACCTTATTTGCCAACGACCAAAACTGAACAAAGAAAGAAAGAAAGAACTCGTCAAGAGTAACTTTAAGCTCCCATTCTGATGCATTTGAACTGGAAACAAGAATGATATTATTAAATTCATGAAACAAACAGGTTACTTTCGAGTCAAAATTTATGTTCGACTTGACCTTGTTTGCCAATGACTCCAACTGATTAGCAAAGAAAGAATTCATCAAATTAAATCTGTAGCTTTGATTTCATCATGTTCAGATTTGAAATAAGAAAAATACGACCATATTAATATTATGAAACTTTTAAGAAACATTAAGGACCAAAATAGAACAAAAAGTATTAGGGACCAAAACAAATTTAGGATAAACATTAGGGACCAAAATAAGATTTTGGCCTAAAATTATTTTAATTTAGTGCAAATGTTACATGCAAACGCGTTATGCATGCATTTCATTTATCCTAATTTCTATTTTCCACGTATACCAATCAATCACACATCCATCGTCCAATCGAAGGACTGAAATCATAAAACATAAGAAAAATGAAAATCGAGCGTGTGGGGGCAGTGATCACGTGCAACTCGTCCCCACCGTAGACCCCCACAACGACGAATGTGGGGCCCACACAGAAATCTCACAGTCACACATCAATTTCGTCACGACATCACCCACTTCCTTATAACAACATTCTATTGCGCGTCGCTATCTTGTTTTATTTTTCTTAAAAGAAATAAATTAATGATTTAAGGTGTGAAAATAATAGATGTTTTGATTTATTTTTTTTTAAATATGATTTTTGAAAAATAAAGTTGTAATTAATTTTATTTTTTTGAAAATAGTAATAAAAATTTATTAACAAATATATTAATGATTTTATTTTTCACACACCGTTCACCAAATATTTATAGCCAAACATATGCAAGTCCCCACATCCCCTCTTACCTCCCAACATTGTCCCTTTCATTTGTTACTTTCTGCAACTCCCACGAGAGAGAGAAAGACAAAATTGTAATTTGAAAATAACAATTCAAATCTCCACAACATCATACAGTTTTAACATATAAATATATATAACTAAAACAAGATTAATGGAAGTGAAAACCAAAAAGAAAAAGGAGTATAATAATAGTTTCTAGTTTGGCAAAAGTACCATTTTGATCTCAAAACTTTACACTAAGTGTTAAGCGTTCCTAATTTTTCACATTTTGATCAATTTTATCCTCTACTCTTATTTTAGTCAAACATCAACGATAAATTCTACGTGACTGATGACGTAATATTGTAAAATTAATAAAAAAAAAAGTTCAAATTCTAACTCAAATTGAAAAGTAGAAAGAAGCTTGTCATTAATTTATTGAAAATATTGGTTTAAAGAAAAAATTGGAGACAAAATTGCAAAAAAAAAATAATTAAATAAAATTGATAGTTAGTGTAAAATTTGGAGACTAAAGGATTTCATCGGCTTATACCTTTTATATTTATATCACCTCCTCAGTTATAATTTATGCATTATTTGAATATATGAGATAAAATTTTTCATTTTTTCTTAAATATATTGAATTGAAAATTTAAGTTTTACAAAAAAAATATATCTCTTTGGATATTCAAATTTAGCAAATACGTATCCCCTTGTATTTTTACAATATAGGAAAATTTAGCATATTGAATTATTTTAATTTTTAGACATTTTAATATAGGATAATGATTTTAAAAATTGAAAAATAAATATGTATACATGAAAGATGTGCACTAGTTAACAAAATTAGAGTAGATGTATCATGTTTGAAATTGGAGTTAAATACAATACATGTTTGAAAAAAGTTCAAGAGAGATATTATCTAAATATGATAGTTCAAAGAAGATATTTGCAACTAAACTATAATTGTAAAGAGTATACATTAGCTAGTTTTGATAGTTGAAGAAATCATTTGCAACTAAACAATAATTTAATGAAGAAATAAGATATTAATTGTATTAACTATTTGAAAATGGTTCTTTCTCAGAAATAGCAGAGAGAACATGTGTGTGGCCGTGTGGGCACTTTTGGAAAAAATTTTAAAGCAAGATCCCAGATCTTATTATATTCTATATTATCAAAGACATTAATATTGGCCACCTGAATAATTCTAGTGGGAATTTTAAATATATTTGTCAATAATTAACTTATGCAGTATGGAATATATAATATTGAGTCCAGATCTTTTGGAGCATTTTATCACGAAAGACTCCCAGAAAATTCAGATTTACAACATTTAAATGTTCTGTATGTATGTATGTTTTGGAGATGAAAAAGGAAGAAAAACCAAATCAATAAGGATTAATATGGATGAAAACTGAATAGTATTTTAATTTGTCATCTCCCATACCTTGCTTGAATGTCAAAGGTAATTTGTATAGGCCACACATTACAATCACATGCTGCTTCTCAAAGACGAGATTCAATTTTCTTTTACTCTTTTGGGGTCAAAAGGGCAATTAAAGTACAGCAGAAACAAAGAACAAGATCAATAGAAGAGAAGCCACACGCGATGAATGTTGATATCTAAAAGGTCTTGAAGGAAATATTGTGAGATATATACAAGAAGGGACAGGTGCAAGAGTTGATTTCTCTGAATACACATATAGATAGATAAAGAGTAAATATATAGATTTGTATCTCAAAGATACACAATTTAACAACTAAATCTCTGAAAGTCTAGTTAAAGTTACAAAATTAATACATTTAAGTCTTTTTATCTTTGTAAATTAGTCCCTAAAAATGAGTTAGCTAGCTTGAAGGACTAAATTATATTGTCCTCACAATTTTCAAGAACTATGTATAAACTAAACTTTCAAGAATTAAGTTGTTAGCTCATGTATTTTTCAGAGATCAAATTATATGTTTACTCATAGATAAATCATAAATGATAGATTATTGAATCATTAGATCATATATACATATATATGAAATTATCTCTCATCACCATTAACAAACATAACTATATATGTACGTATGTGTATATATATATATATATATATCTAACATCCTAAAGTTATTAAAGCACGAATGCTTTCAATTGATTTACAAAATAGTATAATTTTGAATAGTATGATAGTTTAAGATATATCATAGAATAGATATATATATATATATATATATATATAACATAACGGTATATCAACGGCAAATGCATACAGGGTTTCACATCTGAACCTGCATTACAATATTTAAATTTTGTTTCTGGTCCAGACAAATCAGACCCTCATGTGATTTTTAGACAGTACATAAATGAGCAGGTGAGCAGACAAGTAGAGATATTTAATTTTCTGATGAGGAAAAAATTTGAAATGGATCTTTGGGTGAAAGCAGAAGATATTCTTTTTGGGGAATAAGTATATATATATGAGGAAGTTATTATTATATGTGAACAGTTTTGAATTAACGTGATCAGAATTCAGAGAAGCCCTTTTTAATTTGTGGCTGAAACCAAAAGCCTTAAAATTAAAGGAAGGCATTAATAATTTTGAAGAGGACCATCTAACTAGAGGCAGCCTTTGTTTCTCTTGCTGGTCCATCTCCAAAAAAGCGGAAAGCAAAGCATGCAGTTCCTTTCAATGTTCAATTTATGCAACTTGCTTAACCTTCAACACTAAATGATGATTTGCACCATGTCTTACTCTCTATTTCTCTCAAAATTCAATAAATTTTCACATGCTATTTAAATCTTTTTTTTTTTTATACTTGGACCCCACTAAAGGGTCTTTTCATACATGATATTTAAGATGATTTAAGATGATATGTGCTATCCAAAATAATAAAATATCGTAAGATGACATCGTTTTGAGTTGTATCTCATGACTCATGCTATCAAAATATTACTGATATATCATATCATACATGCTAAACTTGAACATTTTATACACAATATTATCTTATGCTCTAATGTCCTACACTACACTACACTACACTACTATTTAAAATACTAAATCCTAATAGATTGTGCTACAGAGTACTCAGGTTCTCAAGAATTTAGTTCCCAATCATTGGATTTGATATATATATCTTGGGATTCATGTAAAAAAATTTGCAAGAATCTCAAGACACAATCAAATCTTATGACTGAGAGTAGGGGTGGCAAATGGTTGGGTTGGGTTGTAAATGGTTGGGTTATAAATGGATCATTGACCCATTTATGACCCATTTATATTTTCTAAATGGGTCATGGGTGGGTCATGACCCATAAAATTAAGGGTTGACCCAACCCAACCATAAACTCATCTTAAAATATTTATATTATTTAATTTATAAACTAATTAATTAAAATAATTTTTAAATTATTTAAATTTAAGACTAAATAGTATTTTTATTCAGATTTTGGACTGATTGACAGTTTCCACCTTTTTCATATTTTCAAAAATTACATTTTGACACCAGTTTTTTTAAAAAAATTTCATTTTAGTCCTCAAATATCATGATCTAGGGACTTTTTTGTAAATTTTGAAAATATTTAGGGGCATAATGTAATTTTTGCAAAAATTTGCAAAATTCATCTTCCTTCCACTTAACTCACAGTTTGGTGGGACTAAAATGCATTTTTTTTTCAAATTTAGGACTAATCTGTAATTTTATCCTTTTTCCAATATTTTTCAAAATTACAATTTTGGTCCAAAATTTTTTTTATAATTTTCATTTTAGTCCTCAAATATTATGGTTTAGGGACGTTTTTGTAAATTTTGAAATTTTTTGGGGGGCATTTTGTAATTTTTTCAAAAATTTATAAAATTGCATATTTATCCATTTCATGAAACTATATAGTTTTGATACAAATTTGGGTTGGGTTGGGTAACCCATGGGTTTTACCCAACCCAACCCAAATTTTAATGGGTCAATTTTGAACCCAACCCATCTTAACCCATTATCTAAATGGGTTGGGTTTGGGTTGGTTAATTTATTGTTGGGTTGGTTGGGTTGGTGGGTAATGGGTTGAGATTGCCACCCCTAACTGAGAGCTTGGACGGTTGAGCACCCTAGCTATAATTTTCTAGCCATGATGGAAACTCATCATTTAAACCATACTAGTGGTTTTTACAGTTTTATAGAGGTTTGAACCTAAGACTTTTTACAAAGTATCCAAAATTCTTACCACTTTTTTTTTTGGCCGAACAAAATTCTTACCACTAGATCAAAATAGTTTGATATGTAAAAGCTTCTCTCTGAGACCCTCCCCTTTTCCCCCACAAAAGTATCTATTCCTCTAATATGTGTGTGTGAGAGAGAGAAAGAGAGGGGAGCGAGAATGGAAGCTTTGCAATTCATGCAACTCATGATGAGAAGGTTGCTTTTACTCCTTTTATCCCCTTTCAATTTCTGAACCCACATAAAGTGTTTAAGCTTTTAACTTGTTCCTTTTGCCAGGAGAAACCTGTAAGGCTGATATGATATTTGAGGGGCTGACACTGTATTATTATTATTTTCTTAGTTCTGCACAAAAAACATCTCTGCCATGTCTTCATGACTAAATACAATATCTCTGCAGAGACTAGTTCAAAATCATTACAACTTCGATGCTTAGTCTCTGGTTTAATTTTGCTTTTGACCACTTTTAGTTAATTCAGAAAAATCTTAACTAAACCAACAAATTTTTTCTTGGAGTGGTTCGTATGTACTCCAATTTCGATCGGGTTTTGAGATCTCCTGACTCCAATAAAGAATAATTCTGGCTTAGATTGTAAAACAAATAGGTGCATATCTTGTGATCAAAACAAAAATAGAGGCCATCAAAGTATGAAAATTTTAAACCTCAGTAGACTAAAAATTTGATTCCTTCATTTTTCGCTTCAATTAGTTTTAGCCTCAGAAAATAAGTGTGCAAGTTAAATCTTTATATTTATATATGACCTAATGTACATTAGTCTATTTGCTTCAATGAGTTTATTATTTTCAAAAACTAAATTATGTATTTAAAACTTTTCAAGGACTAAAACTAGATAAGTTTAACAAATTCAATAACCAAATTATTACATAATAGACTAAGTCATGCAATGATGCAAGCATAACCATAGTTACCAAAAGTTCAATCAGGAAAAAGTAACAACTAAGGTATATAGATAAATTTGATCAAGTTGGGTTTAATATGCAGTTTTTCTAGGCTTTCTTAATTTTCTATACCTATTTTTCATAGTATTAATGAACAGGGACTAGTTTTTAAACTATTCATCAAACTATACCAATTTTATTGTTCATTTCTAGAGCACGCCATCTTACTACGCATATCACATGCACCCTCCACAAATTAAATTTGTTTTAATTGATTAAAACTCTATTTTTGGTTTTTAATATTGTTTCTAAATTTCATTCTAGTACATAATGTATTTTTTGTTCTATTTTGATGTGTGATTCAAATCTGAATGCGATGAAATTAAACTAAAAGTTAAAGTTGATTAATTTTTAATTTGTCTAGTTGGAATTATTAGTGAACAAGGTGAAATCAGGCCCGAAAATGGACCGATTATTTCATGAATTTGGTCATATCTCTCTCGTTTCAAATTCAAATGCAACAAAATCGGAGCTGCAAGTTACTCTTGACGAATTCTTTATCTGTCTAGTTGGGAATGTTGATAAATGAGGTCAAATAATGCTTCGAAAGTAAGTTTGGAGAAAACATCAACATCAGCATTTGAAGTACTATTTGACCTTGTTTATCAACGGTCCCAACTAGATAGATAAAGAACTCATCAAGACTAACTTGTAGCTCCACTTTTATTGCATTTGAAATGAGAAAGATATATATGACCAAATTCATGAAACAAGCGGTCTATTTTCGGGCCCAATTTCATGCTTGATTTGACCTCGTTTACTAATAATTTCAACTGGGCAAATAAATAATTAATCAAATTTAACTTGTAACTTTAATTTCATCGCATTCAGATTTGAATTATGTATCAAAATAAAGCAAAATATACATCATGTACTAAAATGAAATTTAGGAACAATATTAAAAACCAAAATAGATTTTTGATCAATTAAAAGAATTGCTATTTAATTTGGGTATGCTTCATTTGTGATATGCGCCCTATGTTTCAATAAAATTTTTGAATGCTCCATTTATTGTTAGCGCCTTGTGTTGTGAGTGAAAATATTAAATTTTTAAACATTCCAATTGAAGATAGCGCCTTGTGTTGGGTAGAAAATTAAATTTTTGAATGATTCATTTGTTGAATGCGCCCTGTTCTGTTGTTATCTACTTTAACTCATGCGCCCTGTGTATAGAGAGATCAGATGAACAGTGAAAATGGCATATTTTGCTGAATAGTTTAAAATGAAATACCTGGCTAATAATACTTCAAAAAATAAGTATACTTTTTCACTTTTCTCGTTTTTCTAAGGCATTCCAAGGGAACCAGATACTTAACAGACAGACAAAACAGAATGAAGAATAATTGAGAGATGAATCAAGTCACTTAAATAACTTTAGCCAAAAAAAAAAATCCACCTCCTTCAAGACTGAGTCAGAAAACAAGTTTCATCTTTTTTACTAACTCTGCAAAAATTAACATCTAAATTTGCTGCTTCTGCTAGCTTGCACACCTATTCTTCCTCTGGGAGGAGATCTGTAAAAGTATGAATCTCCTAAAGTGGCTAAAATATAAAATTCAACCGTTGGATCTCCTTATTTTTTTTAGCTCTTCGTTGATCAATTTTTCTCTTTCTCTCTCTCCCTTTATTTTTCTTTGGCACTTCAGCTACTTTAGATACTAAATTACTAATAATTCAGCCGATCCTCTTCCTCTTCCTCCATATAGTATTCCTGCAACGTGGGGCAGTCTTCCATCTCCATATACCTAGTGGGGTAATTTAAAAAGCCAACCCAAATAGTATTTATATGATCCGTACATACTGTAAGTACTGCATGTTCTCTGACAAGCTATGCGTGCACTGGTCCCTTATCTTTGTTTTTCTTTAATGGAATATACATCATTTAAAATTGGACCTAATTTCAGTGGTCTAAGTTGCTTACCATGCACAAATCCTAATTTGGCAGAACCTAAAGCATATGATTTTTCAGGAGAATCAGAGGAATAGGCACAGATGCATTGAAGTAGAATGGACAATTAGCTTTCCTTCAATTGACATAACTAACTTCTCTCACAAGGTATGCCATAGGACCTGTGTGAGGAAAATCGCAAACCCTTTATACAATTCTTACCCCACGAAATGCTCATGGGTTTAAAAGTTAGAGTCACATAGTAACCACAAAAACCCAAATAGGGTTGTTCAAAACAAAACCACAAAAAGAAAGAAAGAAAGAAAGAGCAGATCAAGGATTGATCACAAAAGCCATGGCTCTGACGAAGAGAGATGTTAAAAAAAAAGAGAAGCAAAAGCCGCTGCTTGCTTCATCTTGGTCATCATCTTCTTTAAGGCAGAGCCATCAAACACGTACGTTCCTTCCTTCTTTGAATCATCTAAGCATTGATGTTAGAGAGCGAAAAACAACTTCTTCACAAGGAATGGTGAGCCCCATATCGTGATCAAAGCCAAACTCTTCCTCAGCTTTACGAAGGAGGGTTTGAAATTCAGGGTGAGTCAAGAATGAGATAGGGACAATGTACCTACTTCTGTTTTCCCCAACGTAAACAGCAAAATGACCTTTTGGGACGTCTAGAGGGAGGCCATCGTCGTCATAGCCATTTTTCTTTCCCAAGCTTGAACATCTCCTGAGGATTTGTTTCAGAACTGCAGTTTGGGGAAGCTTGCTTGATTTTCTAATGGCCATATTTAGTAGTGAGAGGGTGATGTGGAGATGGATAAGAAGAAAATGGAGAATGGAGAATGGAGAATGAAGAAGGAGAGGTGTTGGTGATGACAAGAGTAGGGATGACGGGGGTATTTATGAAGAGCCTAGCAGTATTAAATGATTTTATGGACAGAGTAAATAAGTTGAGTAGCTAGATAGATACTAATGGACTTCAGTTGTTTTATTAAATGTGAGTTTCACATATTATATTATATATTTTTCTCTTTGAAATTGGAACCGTAAAAAATTGCACAAGATCCAAATCCATGTTTAAGTTTGTGTGTACGAGAGAGAGAGAGAGAGAGAGAGAGAGAGGGGTCATGTGGAGTGTGGGGGCAAAAGACAGACCACGGGTGTTTTGAAGTATGTGTAATATATTTGCAATTTTGCAAGGACATGGTAGGAGCAAAGCCCACTGGCTTGTACTATTCTATGTTGGCCTTCCTAATAGCAGCATGGACCCATTTTCTCTCTAATACAGCCTTAATTCTCCCTCTTCCTATCTGTCTCTTTTGAACACTCTTAAAGAGCCACCGGTTTTCTTTGCTTACTTTCCTTGATTAAGGGCTGTCATCAGGGCATCGGATCAGGCTAAGCAATTTCCAAAAAACCTGTCTTTCTTTTGGCTGATTTTGTTTCTAACAATTAAAAGAAAGATATAATTGTTTTTAGTTATTTATGGGACTAACACACCCTTGGCGCCTGTGCTTATCTTCACAGAAGAATAATTTTTCCGTGTTTGTACAATTAAGTTCCTAAATAATGATATAAACTGCTAATCATGTGGGATGTTCAACTTTGACCATAATGGATCCTTTATAGTGACTTCCCCCTTCTTTTTTTTCTATTGCCTTTGCAGTATGCAATCTTCATCGATGACACAGACGTTTAAAGATGATCAAAATACTCATACCCAATGAGTATCCTAAGAGTTTATTTTATGGGTACCAAGTCTAGGTCCATAGTCAAAGAGTCTAAGTTTGACTATAAAGATTTGACTATTGGTATGATTTAGAAATAGAAATTAATTTTGATCTCATTCAAATTCGAATCTAAGTCTAAATATCATAAAACCCTATTTATACCCTACCTACAATCATTTCATGTAGACATTACATAGAGAACACCTGGTTATTATATGTGGGCTATATAGAATCCCACTCTTTTACTCACCGCTAGGCTAATCTCTCTCACGCCCCAAGGTCCCAACCATAATTCACGGACCTACAAGAATAAAGTGTACTCTTAGGTACAACCTGGTAATGGTTTGGCTTTTCTGATGGTTGGGGCTTGTGATACTGTGGAGTGTGGACTGAGTGACACATGAAACAAAAAGACCTCAGACTCAGTGCATATAAAACCAGTTTTTTCAGAAACCCATGTGTCTGTTACTGCATACTTCTGCATCTGCAGGTTTTGACTCCTCAGTACTTTATTTCTTCAAAATGAAACAAACATACCTCTGAGCCAAATAAAGCATAAACCTCAAGTACTTGCCCCTTTTGCATTATGCCCTATATTTGGCCATTTCGTTGCATTCCCTAGCGCTTACCACCCGTTTTTATCCACAAATGAATAGCCCATGTCCTACCCACCACATCAGTCATGTCCATAGTACTCTCACACTGCGTTTTGTAACCCTTCTATCAATTCAAGTACATAGAAAAAAAGTTTGGTTTATGAATAATTTAAGCTAGTTTTAGTCTTTGAGATTCGTTGTACACTAGTTTTTTTATTTGTTTGTTAAGTGACTCGGTAGTAGAATTTAACTTAGTTGCAACGAGTTTACTATTGTTTAACACTGACTCATGTGTCTATTAATTTTGGGAGATTTGAGTTCAACAAACCTAAATATGTGTGAGGATAAGAATAACAACTAGGTGGTGATGTACTTCAAATAATAGAACAGAGAATAATGAAGATTGAAAAACAAGGTTAACTGTAAAGGAAAATAGAAAACTGAGGCGTTAAATTTAAAAGGGTTCTGAACAAGGATATAGACAGAGGAATATCCTGGTTAGTTTTTCGTGTAGGATCCATATTCATCCATATGCAATCTACCTATAGTATGACATCAAGCTTCTTATTGTTATTTATTGACATTTGATAAAGGTTAAATCCCACTTATAACTTTAAAAACTAATTGTTTTTGTTTATAAGATCCTGCTTTATTATTATTATTATTATTTTTTGTCTTTGTTTGGTCAACGAGGAGGAAAATGGTACAACATTCTGTTTCAATTTTCCTTGAAGATTCTTCAATACATTCATTCCAGTCTCATTAACAATTATTAGAGTGTCATAGATAGATATGAGATAGACAGGTAACCTCTTCCCATTCTCTTCTAATTATTTGACTATAGATAGATTAGATTAAAAAGCAAAGCATGATGACACGACACGACAAACAAGCAAGCTGTCAAGGAGGTTTGAATGTGAACTCGAAGAGGTCATTTTCAACGTGGTTGGTTGGTTTTTTTTTGCAATACATTCATATTAAATGTTGGATTGGATGGAAGAAACAAAGTATACATATGGATAGGCTTCAAGGTTCAAAGTATAACAGAATAGATAATAAAAGCTATATAATGCTTGTCAAATTCTCAGCCTACATAATTAGATTACCCTCTTCTGCAATGTTGGCTACTACATATAAGTGTCTCTGCAATGCAAGGCTTCCCATGTGGTCCTGCCTAAACCAAAACCACTAAATTGATCTACCAGAGCTGTATACTAAGGAATAAATCCAAATCCATTGTATACCACTATTTCGGTGTTAGCCTACAACTTCATATATATCACTTTGTTACCCTACCATATGCATGTTTTCAAGGCTCTGCAGGAAATGATCATGGAAACCAAATATTTTTGGGGTATTCTTGGGTTGGCAGTATCAATAATGAGTTTGTCAAACGAGATTCAAGGGCTATGCTACAATAAACCATATTTTATTATTTGCTCTTGCTCTAGCTAGTCCAAAACAATAATGTGGCAAAACTCCCACAGTAGTGTCCATTTTTCTGTGATCTTGTCCTGCAACTTATGCTTTCTCAATGCCAAACACTTGAAGGCTTAGAACAATATAAAACCTCTCATAGGCATAGACTCAAACACATACCGTTCAATCTTTAATCTGATTTTTCTTTAATATAGCAGTGTCTGTCATTTCTGTGATGTTACTAATACAAAAACTTCAATAATACTACATCCAGATACAATAATTTTGACGTGTTCTTAATACATTATGATCTGATTACCATCTTGATTACGGTCTAACGTAATAGCCAGGCAGATTTAGTCAAAACTTACTAATAATGTACTAACCACCAAGTAAACAATTTAACTTGACTGAATTTCGAAACCGAATCGCAGTCTCAGGTCAGATACGTATTATAATCAATTAATTTAATTATAGGAATTACCAGAAGGAAGACGCTGTATAATAAATTTTACATACCTGGATCAAATGTCACATTCTTCTTCGGTGAGTGAGACTCTTCGTCATGTTCTGTGACTGAAATTAAATGGAGAAAGAGAAAAAAGAGGATAATTAGGAACAACGGGAAGGCCCACATACAGGACCAATTTCAAGTGCGAAATGATAAGTGAGTAAGAGATTGAAAGATACATAGATCGTAGATGGATACGAATATACGATACCATATGGTGTTTTCTGAAGGTGATTGTGACTTCATCGTCTTTCGTTGGATTTGCACATGGAAGGCCATGTTACTCTTGCCTCCCAAAATCCTTTCGCCAATTACAACAATTTCACAATTCGCAATCACTTCCATTAATTCATTTAACCTAGCTAGTTACATGTATACATCGTGCATTTTATTCTCTCTAAACATCACATCATCATCATCATCACGCTCTAATCTTCTGTAATTTGTAAATGGATTTTTTCTTTTGGCCTGAAATTTGTAAATGGATTTTGATTTTGATTCTGGAAGTTTCACGTTTCTGCCAACTTGTTCTTTTTCTTTCTCACTTTCAAATTCGTTTGTGTAATAGATAGATGGTTTTTTTATTTTAATAATAAAAAAAATAAAAAAAAGATTTTGATCACCTAAAAAAAATTATTTCCCTATGGCACCCATTTATTTTTAAATTTCATTTTATTTAAAAAAAATGAAATCGCAGATAATATTGTGATTTTATTTTCTTTTTTAAAAAAATTAAAAATAAAATCACAAACTTGACCGCGATTTCATTTTTAATTTTTAATTTTTTTTTAAAAAAATTAAAATTGCACAGTTGACTGCAATTTTATTTTCATTTTTTTTAAAAAAATCGCACACTAACTTATAATTTTATTTTATTTTCAATTCTTTTTAAAAAATAAAATAAAATTGAACCCCATAGTTTGACCTGCGATTTGCAGTCAGAGGAGGGAAAAAAAATATTGAACCGTGTCGCACACAAGTATTGAACCTCATACTTTGCATAAGATAAAATTTTCTATCCTATTCCGTTGAGCTAGAACATGCACATTGATTGCAATTTCAACAACCAAAATGTTATATAAAGTATGTCTTGTGATCTAAAAAAATACAAAATTGCCCAAAAAAATTATTGACAAAGTAACATGTTGCCATGTCTATAATAGTTAAAAAACCAAGCAAACAAGAAAAAAAACAAGAGAAGCCAATTTTAAGCAAGTAAGCGAAGTTTTTTGACGAAATGGAGGCGGCCAAACCCCTATGGCGTTTGGGTTGGCCTCGTCTCGAAAAGTTACCCGAAATTCATATATCATTTGCTGAATTCTGACTTGTATAGCTCCCGATATCTTCGTTTAAAGTTTTGACCTAAAATATCCTACGTTTTCTCTCCGTACTATCTCGAAACTCATTTTTGGTACTTCCGTACTCTAGATCTCGTGAAAACGTATCGAAACGACTAATCATAATGCCAAAATCGTTGGCCGGTCATTTAGTTATCGCGATTTCAGATTCTGCTTGAATTTAAAATTTCTCAAATTTCCCATCTCAACATGTTACTTTGTCAATAATTTTAGGGGCAATTTTGTATTTTTTTATATCACAGTACATACTTTATATAACATTTTGGTTGTTGAAATTGCAATCAATACGCATGTTTTGGCTTAACAGAATGGGGGAAAAAATTTTATCTTATGCAAAGTATGGGGTTCAATACTTGTGTACGACACGGTTCAATATTTTTTTCCCCTCCTCTGACTGCAAATCGCAAGTCAAACTATGGGGTTCAATTTTATTTTATTCTTTTAAAAAATTGAAAATAAAATAAAATCAATTAGTGTGCGATTTTTTTTTAAAAAATGAAAATAACATCGCAGTCAACTGTGCGATTTTAATTTTTTTTAAAAGAAAAAATTAAAAATGAAATCGCAGTCAAGTTTGCGATCTTATTTTTAATTTTTTTTTTAAAAAAAGAAAATAAAATCGCAATGATGTCTCTGATTTCATTTTTTATAAAGAAAAAAAATTTAAAAATAAACGGGTGCCACGTGGCACCCATATGAAGAATAATTTTTTTTTTGGGTGATCAAAATCTTTTTTTGTATTTTTTTGTATTATTAAAATAAAAAACCCATAGATAGACGAGTCAAATAGTAAAATTCAATAAAAGTTTGTTTGCAAAGATTTTTTTCGTTATTCTTTTTTTGAAAAACATCGAAGAGTAAACTAACAATTTGGTCTATGAAAGATCACTGAGCTGACAACTCAGTCCCTAAAAGATTAAAATATACAATTTAGTCCTTAAAAGATCAAAACGATATACCTTTTAGTCCTCGAAAGATTAAAACGATATACTGTTTAGTCCATAAAAAGGACTAATTAGTATGCTATTTTGATCTTTCAATGACTAAATTGTACATTTCAATCTTTCAGGGACCGAGTTGTTAACTCAGTAATCTTTCACTCGTGTCTTAATTTGGTCTCATAATTTTTTTTTGCACTTTTGGTCCCATAAAAATTACTCAGGTTGCAAATTTAGTCTCATATTTTTGGGTCAGATTGCAAAATTGATCTCATGTCTTTTAGTCGATCAGGTTACAGAATTGGTCTCATATTTGGTTCAGATACAGAATTAGTCTCATATCTTTGGGTTAGGTGGGAGTGACAATGAAACTTATTGTAAAGATATGAGACCAATTTTGTAACCTGATCAAAATATGAGACTAAATATGATACAAGACCAAATATGCAATCTGAGCAAAAGATATGAGACTAAAAGTACAACAAAAAGTTTTAAGACCAAATTGAGACATGAATAAAAGTTATGAGACCAAAAATATATTTTGACCAATATATTATAAACAACCAATTACGCTTACCATTATTAAGAAAATTTAAATACAATAATACATGGGAAGAATAATATTGTAAATCAAACTTTGTTTGGTTTGGACATTTAGTTCTTTTGGTACATGCATATTGTGTCAATGTGAATTGCTAAATTCTAATATGAATTATGTATGCGTAATTGTATATTTATATATTTTTTAATGTTGTTATGGATCTTACGCTTACATTTTATATAATATTTATATTTAAAATAATTGATATTATTTATTTATTAATTAAAAAATTATTCTATTTAATGATCTATGAAAACAATAATACTTGATAATTTCTGATAAAGAATCCCGTGAACAATTAGTTAGTTATAATTAGGATAAAACTTGAATAAAATTCTTCATATGTTTGTTATAAAGTTTTCCAATTAACATTTGACACGTGACGAAAATTTTAAGGTAAATTACACAAAATAGCTCTATGGTTTGGCCCATTTTCAGTTAGGGTCTATTTGGTTTACAAAATGTCAAATAAGGTCCATGTGACTGTTAACAAAAATAATCCTGACGTACATTGTCGTCCAAAATTTGACGGAAATCTTAGCTAATATACTATTTTAGGACTCTAACTATTAATTTTTATGCGTTGACTCTCTATTTGTATGAAATTTGACGGAAATCTTAGCTAAAATATTATTTTAAGATCCTAACTATTACTATGAAACTTTTCTTTTTGTGTGTCAAAGTCCTTCTCTCATACAAATAGGGAGTCAAACACATAAAAAGTAATAGTTAGGGTCTTAAAATAATATTTTAGCCAAAATTTTTGTCAAATTTTGGACGAAAATATACCTCAGAACCATTTTTGTTAATGGAGCAAACCACATGACCCTATTTGATACTTTTTAGACCACATGAACCCTATCTGAAAATAGGCCAAATTACAGGACCTTTTTGTATAATTTACCTAAAATTTTATGCATGATCAATTATGATGAAGAGAGAATATTAAACATAACTTTTTGCAGGACTAATTGTTAGGTAGTTGATTGAAAATGGTAATAGGGAAAGATTTGTAAAGATTGTAATCTTATTTGATTAAGATTTGGGAAAATCTTGTGTAATCTTTTCTGACTTGTAATTCAGTTAGTTACCATATATTTGGGGATTAGCATCTTTAGTGGTTAAGGAAGTTACTTAGTGATCAAGTAATTCCTTTATAACTAGGGTTTGAGATGCTTATAAATATATTAGTAGTTAGCTGAGGAGATGCACCAAGTCAAGACACTTTAAGCATTGTATTTGACTTTGAAATTCCTTCCTCTCTTGTATTTGTAGAGTGTGGAAGGTGTAGTTAAATAGTTGCTTTGTGAGAGTGTGGGTGTACTTGGATCAAGGGTTGAGAGAATATTATGTGATGTAAAAGCTTTCATATAGTATTTTTCTTTGGTTGTCTTTTGGCAACGGTCATGGGTTTTTTCCCGGTTTGGATTTCTCACGTTAATTTCTCTTGTGTTGTGATTGTGTTTCTTCATCTTATTTTTTTGATTATTCTCAAGGGGAAAGGTTATATTTATTTTTATAAATATTGTTATTTTTCCCAACACTCATCATTAAAGGAAAAGAATGTAATTTAAATTTGAGATTGGAGCTATCTTTTTATAAAAAACATATATGCTATTTAAATTACTTTCCCTTCATTCACCTTATGCTATTTAAAGACTTATCCTAACTATCAAAGTAAATGATTTATCTTTCTCCCTCATTTGATTCTCACATCCTCTCAAAGTTAATTATTTTTGTATTGGTGTGATTATAATAATGATGAGTGTAATAAAATCTGTTCGTTTGCGTTTGTAATAAAATCTGTTCTGATTATAATCGTAGTGTGATTATAATCAAAGTTAATTATTTTTGTATTGGTGTTTGGATGAATGTTGATTATTTGGTGTGTAATTATTAAAATGGGTATGTAATGATTGTTGTTGGTAGATAGAAGGGTAAGGAAATTGATAAGTTGTATAGGGGTAGAAATGAAAGAAAAAGTTAGAAAAAGTATAAAAAAAGTAAGATGTGATTTGATTATAATCAAAGTGTGTTTAGATGTGATTGTTGCTTAAAAAAAATCAAATTGTCACTGTTTGCCTTGAAAAGCGTGAAAATATGATTATAATTATATGCAACTTTGGAGGTGTTTATTTTGTTTGGTGGACCGAATGAAATTTTGCCTACGGAATGGTGGACCCAAAGGACTAAAATGTAGCATTATTTGGAATGAGGGCCCGACATTCGGTGGACCAGCCAAAAAAATGGTCCACCGTTTCACACCACATGAGAGAGAATGTTAAACCAGAGGCGGACCCGAAATTTCTCTTAAATTTTACATAATCCATTCATCTTCTCTCTCTCTCTCTCTCTCTCTCTCTCTCTCTCTCTCTCTCTCCCTGGTGTCTCTCACTCTTGTAATTTCATCGGAAGCAATGGCGAGGGTTCGCCGTCGCCGTCGTCTCCTTCATACTGTTGATGGTGCTGAAATCACGAGAATGAATCGCATCAAACGTATTCTTCAGGCAATCCAAAGCGTCTTCGTAGTTACAATCCAAAGCGTCTTCGTAGTTATTCTTACAATCAGAGATCGAAGAACCAGATCCACTAGATCCAGAATCTGAATCTGAATCAAAAGAGGATGATGTTGTGGCGGGATGTGGGAGCTTAAGGAAGACGATGATGACAAAGATTGGGATGGTGAATAAGAGTGAAACATACGCTGATTTTTGTTGAGGGGGAGATTTTTGGTTTAATGGAGGTGGACTACAATTTTTGTTTAATGGGGATGAATTGAACATATCCTTGTCGAATGATTTTTGTTTAATGGGGATGAATTAAACACATGCTGATTTGGTTAGTGATTGTTTAGGAATTAATTATTTTACAAAGATGAGAGAGACCAGAGAGGTTAAAATATTAATTTCAATAATAAATTATTTGGGCAAAATAATAATTTAGCCCAACACAAAAATGAATAATTACAAACTAACCCATTATTGAGGTAGATGACCATTTTGTCCTTGTGATGGATAATTGATTGTATTAGAGTATAGGTGTATATATATAGGGGTATAAGTGTAATTGAGTGTGTTTCATTATAAAAAAATCATGATTATAATTTGATCAGAAAAAAAACGTAAACGAACATGCTTATTACGATTATAATCAGAGCAGATTATAATCAAAGCGTAAACGAACTGCCAAACTCTACTTTACTTAATTAGTATCAAAGTGGTGATGAGGTTCAAACTTTACTATGCCTTTTCTACATATTCTCGCTCTGATCGCTGGAATTTTCCTTGCTTTATAAGAATTTCATCAATTTCTTTTTTAATTTTAGAGATTAATTTGCGCTTGTTAATTTTAAAATTAAATCAAATAACCTAAATAATTTAGAATCAAGTTTTTCATAAGTATACACATGGAAACTTTAAAATTCAGCCGAAGTTGACGTGACCAATATGATCTTCTTAATATTAATTGTTAAGTACAATTTAGTTAAAATTTTAAACCGCATCATATTTTTCATTAAATTTAAGTTAGTATCTTGAAAAAAAATCAAATTGAGAGATATAACCATGTCATGTTTATTATTAATACTAGTATGGTACCTGTGCCTTCGCACGGGTGTTTTTTTTTATTTTTTCTTTTTGTTGAAATTGTATTGCTAATGAGGAAGATTGTGCGTAATTTGATGACATTATTCTTGCAACTCTGCTATATAGGTATCAACGATGTTTCTATAAACCCTACTTTATCTGTAGCAAGAAAGGAAGAATTGACAAACAGTACATAATCCATATAAATGAAAGAAATTTGGGGCACGGATTTTTTCCTGACAATTTATATAATTAGGAATCCATCTTTATAATTGCCTAAAAGATTAAGGCAAAACATATTTAAAATGCATAAGTCAAATTTTATTGAGAAGGTTAATATGCAATATGAAATATATCTTTATATAGCTCAAGGAAGAAGAAACAATTGGAATTCTCTGAAAAAGATCAATCTCATTAATGAGCCTATTTTTTTTTCTGTAGTTTGGTCCAAGAAGTAATGAACTTGGTTATATATATATATATTTTGATGGCAAAGAAGGCTACAAATTCACACAAAAAAAAAAGAAGGCTACAAATATTCATGGAATGTAAGTATGAAGGAATCTACAAAATGTCTAAATCGATGATGTAGTTAGGAAGGAGAAGCTGTTGTATACCCTAAATTGATGAAGCAAAAGTGAAGCTATCATAAGTTTAGATCAAAGGGTAATTTGCAAGACTAATCTTCTTATTTAGGGTTCATCTGGTGGTAAGGTCCTCTTGCAATCATCCTACAAAATGAATGAAGAATGCTTTAATCCACCACTAATTAGTAATTACCAAACATGGTTAGACAACAAATGCATCAAACACCCAATTGTTGTTATACCCTTATTTTATATTTTTTTTTTGTCTCTTGAATTTCATTAAATGAGATATGAAAGCAAATCTAATCCTAAAAAATTCTTTAGAGATTGATCTTGACATAAAATCACATAATTAATCACCATAGTTTTAATGTGTTTGCTACTTGAGTTTTTCAATTAAAACATAACAATTCAATGCTACTACCATAATCCAATGTGGTATTACTTTCAACCTGCAAATTATTAGATTGATGAGAACAACTCCAAATATTGAACTTGTATATTTGACAATTTAGCTCTTGAAGGTATATTACTTTACAATCTCACTTATTTACACATGAAAAACTCAAGTAGTACCTGGTCTTTTAGGAGACTTTCAGCTTTTGTCAATTGCTCTTCAAGTTCCTTCAGCTGATTTTGCAACACAACTTTCTCAGCAGCTTCAGCATTGAGATTTTCAACCTCAGATCTTAATGCATCTTCTTTTTCCCTTTGTTCTTTCAACTTCTCTTCAAGATTTCCCTGGACTTATACCATATACCATAGATTCCACAACTACAGACAACAGGTCATACAAAAGTACCAATGAAAATTAAAATTCATATAGTCATGTTTTTTTCTACCAGTCATCAGGCAGTGGATTTTTTTTGTCATTTTAATTTAAGGGATTAATATATTTTGACCACATTTGGCCATTTATGATTTAACCAAGATTCCAAGATGATTGAAAACTAATAGTCATGTTTCCCTTGCTTTTTGGAGATCTGCAGAAGTGATGGGTCTAATCTAACAACACATACAACACATACCTCTGTCTGATAGCATGTATCAGGTGGTGGTATCTTGAGTCTTGCCTTCCAATCTTGTGAACTAACAAAACAATGCAAATAAGAAATATGAGCCAAGTTTGCAATATCCGACACTAATAATCACAGTTAGCTACTTGGTAGATTTATTTGAAATAGGAATATGATACTCTGTAAAAATTAAATAAATAAAAGCCTGGTATCTTTTACTATATGCTACTCTATAAAAATTAAATAAATAAGGAGCATGTTCTCTATCAATTCTTTTACTAAAAGTTAAAAATTAAATAAATATGATACTATGTAAGAATTAAATAAATAAGGAGCATGTTCTCTATCCATTCTTTCATAGTTTTATGAGGATACAAAACATGGAACCTCTTGCAAACTATCTAACATTTTGAATATATTCAAGAAGCAATCAACCAAAAAGAAAGAAGCAAACCCACACAGCCAAGCACATAGTAAAGACTACTTATACAGTTTTCTTGGCAGTTTGAAACCAAGCACTCATAGCATCCATTCAATGCTTCAAAGCTTCCTCAAAGAGTTTAGGCAAATTAAGAAAACTGACTTGCAAAGCCAATCAATGAAAATCAACAATGCGAAGTCCTGCAAAATTGAGAATAGAAACCAATCTCAGTTCCTACCACTACAATATAGCCAATCAATGCAACATCATATTAATCTTCAGATAGTCATTTGTCCTCTCATCAAGACAACAAATGACTATATCATAAAAAGTTAGAAATCCTGCAGCTTTAACCTCTTCTGGTACAGTGTATTCACTTGATAAATTTAGACCTGGAGAGAAGGAACATTTTCTTATCAAGTAAACATGAAACCTGTAGATCAACTACTAAATACAAACAGGTTGATCCCCTTACCATGGATAAACTGAAGT
>QANZ01016594.1:26228-37269 GCA_003254925.1 Chamaecrista fasciculata
AATCATTATATATTCTTCATTTAGGTCCTTAACTCTCAAAATAACTTTGCAAAATGTTACAAAATTTTCCACAAAGTTCCAGTATAGTCCCTAGGCCATGGATTCTTCAGAAAATGGGCCAAAAATGCAAAGGAAATGAAAAACGAAATAGATGAGCAGGGACTAAATTGAAAACGTAGAAAAGGAACAAACTCACCTGAAAAGAAAAGAGAAGTTCACTTTGCCATCTGAAATAAACCAATAATAATGCCGAAACAGAGAGATTCATAGAGTGATTTTGTGAATAAAAGAAAAGAGAGATGATGAAGGAGAACGCAGATTTTGCTTACCGTGAAGATGATGATGATTATGCATCTTGTTGAAGATTCAGAAATGGTTGTTGTTTCGGTTGCTCACGCGGATGGAGTTAGAAGAAGAAGAAGAAAAAGATGGTGAGAAGAAGAGCGGCTGTGTTGGGATGCGAGTTCCGTCGATACAACTTCCGTCGCGGCGCGGTCAGTATGCGAGTTCGAGTTGTGGTGGTGATCTTGCTACTGCGGCGACGGAGAAGGTTCGGAGGCAGAGGGTTTGGGCTTTGAGCGCTTGGATTTGCGAGAGAGGTTGTAGTTGTTGGAGTGAATGATAAGAAAATAGAAGCATAGAAGATAAAAAGATTTAGAGAGAGAGAAAGAGGAAAATTGAAAGAAAGGCCTGCAATTTGAAATTTGGGGTGGGAGTTACTTTTCAAATTTCAAATTTGAACAAAATTAATTAGCAAGGAGAAGATGCAGTTAGCGCCGAATTGGATTGGATATGAGATAAATTAATAAAATGAGAAATCTGGTACACGTGTCAATCAAAAGTACTAATTTTGTCCCCAAACTTTACACTAACTCTCAACTTCGTCCCCAAACTTTACACTTGATGTCAATTTCGTTCTCAATCTTTCTTTGTTGTCAATTTCGTCCCCAAACTTTACACTTGTTGCGAATTTCATCCTCAATATTTTTTAACTGTCAATTTCATACCCGATCTTTCACATTTTCGTCAATTTTATCTTTTGACTAACTTCTTTTAATAAATAACGACAGGCTGCATCCTAATTTTTAATCTAAGTTAGGCTTTGAGTTTCTTTTTCTATCAATTTTACATTATATATCATTAGCCATATAGATTTTGTCGTCAATATTTGGCTAAAGTAGGAGTAAAGGATAAAATTGACCAAAATGTGAAAGATTAGGGACTAAATTGACAGTAAAAAAATATTGGGGATGAAATTGACAGTTGATGTAAAGTTTGGGGACAAAATTGACAACAAAAAAAGATTGAGGATGAAATTGACAGCTTGTGTAAAGTTTGGGGACGAAGTTGAGAGTTAGTGTAAAGTTTGGGGACTAAATTAGTACTTTTGCCTTATTAAAAAAAGTTAGTTAAAAGATAAAATTGATGAAAATGTGAAAGATTGGGGATGAAATTGACAGTTGATGTAAAGTTTGGGGACAAAATTGACAACCAAAAAAAGATTGAGGATGAAATTGACAGCTTGTGTAAAGTTTGGGGATGAAGTTGAAAGAAAAAAAAGTTTGGGGACAAAATTGAGAGTTAATGTAAAGTTTGGGGACAAAATCAGAAAGTACAAAATTGACAACAAAAAAAGATTGAGGATGAAATTGACAGTTGATGTAAATTTTGGGGACAAAATTGACAAAAGTAAAGGATAAAATTGACGAAAATGTGAAAGATCATGGACTAAATTGACAGTTGATGTAAAGTTTGGGGACAAAATTGACAACAAAAAAAGATTGAGGATGAAATTGACAGCTTGTGTAAAGTTTGGGGACAAAGTTGAAAGAAAAAAAAGTTTGGGGACGAAATTGAGAGTTAATGTAAAGTTTGGGGACAAAATCAGAAAGTACAAAATTGACAACAAAAAAAGATTGATGATGAAATTGACAGCTTGTGTAAATTTTGGGGACGAAGTTGAAAGAAAAAAAAAGTTTGGGGACGAAATTGAGAGTTAATGTAAAGTTTGGGGACAAAATCAGAAAGTACAAAATTTACAACAAAAAAAGATTGAGGATGAAATTGACAGTTGATGTAAATTTTGGGGACAAAATTGACAAAAAAAAAAAGATTGAGGATGAAAAAAAAGAGTTAAAATCAGGAAAAAAAATTGGTGAATTAATTAGAAGCTGCCACGTGTTGGATCCAAAGTGAGAGTAGGAAAATGAAACTTTTTTGAATCAGCGAGCGAAAGGTTTCAGATAAAACTAATACAACCATGATTAAAAGATAAAATATAAGGGAAAACTTGTGTAATTTTGAGAGTGTGCGGGGTAGGGTCCACTCTCCAGTTGAAAGCAGAGTCCTGTAGAAAGTTACCAATGTCATATGCGATAGCTTCAAGGTGAAAACCCATAGCTTTGACCTCCTGTCCAACAAAGAGTCCTTTCTGAACACGGAACGTGATATTACGTCTAATCCTAGCTCGAAGGTTCGTCATGCAGAGTCTGGTTGCTCGAAGAACAGAGTGAAGGATTGGCCCGACGCTGTCTTTGAAGAAAAAGTCCATAATGGCGGTCTCCTGCTGTTTGTGAAAAAAGCCCACCACACTGGTTTGTCGTTTCTTGCATCTATACCAGGCGATGTAAATGATGTCCTCCTGATTAGAAGAGTTCAGAGTGTGGTCGGCTCGGACATTGTCAGGCTTGGCCTTGGCATTGGTATTCTTCTTGAGCTCCTCTAACTGGTGCAGGGTTGACGTCCAGGTGTTGATAATGTCAGGGGTAGACGGCTTGGTACCATTGAACCTAACCTTATTCCTGTGAGAATAAATTGCCCAAGCGAAAACTAGAATCTCGACAAATCTCCCATGGCTGCTATCAAGTGTATTTTGTAGCCAGGTGGTAAATCCAATGGGTAAAAAGGTATCACTTCTGAGTGATAGGGATGATCCATACCAGGTAGCTCTGACAAAGTCACAGCCCAGGAAAAGGTGGTTTGTGTCCTCAATATGGTTTAGATAGAAGGCACACTTTGGGTCAATGTTGAAGTTTTTCCTTGCGAGGTTTTCTCCAAGGGGAAGGGCGTTGGAGATGCATTTCCAACCAAACATGAGGATTTTCGGGGGGCACTTGAGTTTCCAGAACATGCTCCAATTGAAACCATTGTGCGGGCTGGTCCAATTACAGAGTTTCTTGTAAGCGTCTTTAACCGTGTACATACCTTGGGGGTTGAAGGTCCAAACCAATCTATCCTTGACTCCCGAGTACGAGACTGGGGTGCTCATGATCCTGTCCGCGTTCCCTTGATCGTAAATTTCGAGGATTTTCCTTCTATCCCAGTTGCCTTGGGGGGTCATGAGGTTAGCCACGGTCCGATAGTCTGTGTTGGGCCTATCAGGCTGGATCCACAATCTATTTCCCACCCTCCATTGGCAGTCCGGCAGCATGTTATTGATACTATTGCAGATGTGTCTAGCTAACAGTGACGTCGACGTGGTGCAAACAAAGGGAGTACCTACTTCTCCACGCCCATACTTTGCGTGATAGATACGCGAAAGTAAACTGTCTTTGTTGGTGATGATCCTCCAAGCTTGTCGCCCTATCATAGCAAGGTTGAATTCTTTTGTCTTCTTGATTCCCAGCCCTCCCATATCTTTTGGCAGGCATATCTTATCCCAGGCTCTCATATGGGGGGACTTTTTGGGACCCGATTCACCCCAGAAGAAGTTACTAATAACAGAGTCGCATTTTTTAGCTTCCTTATCCGTGAGTTTGAAATATGACATGTGATAAAGCGGCAAAGAGGACAAAACCGCCTTTATTAACACCACTCTCGCAGCTTGGGAAAGAAGTCTATGCTGCCAGCCCTCTAGTCGGTTCCTGAGGTTTTCCAGGATGACATCGAAGATTCGCCTATCGCGAGCCCCCTCGTCAATAAAGCTGCCTAAATACTTATTGAAATGATTAACTTTTTTGAAGCTGGCAGTTTTGGTCATCATTTTGATGAACCTGTTCGGGGTGTTGGGACTGAAAGTGATTTCAGACTTATTGGGACTAATGTGGAGTCCTGAAACTTGTCCAAAACTATCAAAAACCTCCCTAACCTTTGAGATAGATTCCAGGTCTGCTTTGAAGAACATCAGGATGTCGTCGGCGTATATGAGGTGGTTGATTGGTGGAGCCTGCCTGGAGACCTTGATGCCTTTAATGTAGCCTTCCTCTTGATGCTTGATTAAAAGGCCAGAGAGTACGTTCATGCAGAGAATGAACAAGTAAGGAGAGATTGGATCCCCTTGTCGGAGTCCAGCTTGCGGGTTGAAGCTCTCAGAAAGCATGCCATTTACCTGGACTTTGAAGGAGGTAGTTGTCACACATTGGGAAATTAAGCGGATCCAGTGGTCAGGGAACTGCATTTCTTTGAGGAGAAGCCGCAGAAAATCCCAGGAAATTTTGTCATAGGCTTTGTGTAGGTCAATCTTCAGTCCCGCCCAGAAAGACTTACCTTTCCTGCACTTTCTAATGTACCTGAGGACCTCGTGCGCAATAAGGATATTGTCAGTGATAGAGCGTCCTTTGGCAAAGGCATTCTGGAAGGGGGTAACCACATCTTTGATGATATCCTGAAGCCTATTAGTGAGAGTTTTAGAGATAACCTTGTACGCAACATTACAAAGGCTTATAGGTCTAAAATCCCGACAACTTCGTTGTTCATCTCCTTTGGGAATTAGGATGATATTGGTGTGGTTCAGCTCCTTAAGCATATACCCGGAGTTGAGGAATGAAGAGACCATTCTAATGACATCCTCACCAACAGTGGGCCAAAGTTCTTGGAAGAAAATGGCAGGGAACCCGTCCGGCCCAGGAGCTTTATGGCCATCCATTTGAAAGAGCGCCGTTTCAATTTCCATCCGAGTAAAGGGCTTATTTAGGGCAGCTATGTGGTTGGCAGAGAGGCAGGAAATACCTGACCGCCTGATAAGATCAGAACAGACCTGCTCATTAAAAGATGAATGGCATTTAAAAAGGTTTATAAAGTAATCTCTAGCTAGCTTTAGCATGGCTCCGTTGTCCTGCACCCATTCACCAGTCTCATTTTGAAGAGCAAGAATGCGGGCCTTGTTTCTGCGGTTTTTAACAACAGCGTGAAAATATTTAGTATTTTTGTCCCCGTTGAGTAGCCACATCTGCTTTGCTCGTTGTGCCCAGAACACTTGTTCACAGTGAAGGAGGGCTTCCAACCTTTTCCTGGTGATGAGTTCCTGGTTGCGGGTATTAGAGTTGGAATCATGCTCTAAGGTGTTCTGGAGACTTTTAAGGTCTGCTTCCATTTGGGCAATCTGGTGCCGGAAATTCCCAAAGTGGGTCCGATTCCAATCTTTAAGCGCATAAGCTGTGGATTTCACTTTCTGAACAAATTTGTATGCCGTGGAGCCCTGAGTATGGGAGGGCGTGTTCCAAGCTGTATGAATAACCTCCTTACAGTCTTGATGGGTCAGCCACATAGCTTCAAACTTGAACCGTCTCTTGCCTTTATTTAAGGGGAGGTCGGAGTGAAGTATGAGTGGCGAGTGGTCAGAGGCAGCGCGGGTTAACACTTCAATAAAGGAGTGCGGAAATTTGGTCATCCACAGCATGTTGCACCAAGCCCTGTCAAGTTTTTCTTGGAGATGATCAGAATCTTGCCTATTATTACACCAGGTGTATTTGTTGCCAACCATGTCTAGTTCAACCCATCCCTTGTTTTTGAAGACATCCAGTGCTTTCTCAGCGCCCCGAATACTAGAAGTGCCTGTGCTCTTTTCGCTGCTACGCAGCACCTGATTGAAGTCTCCAATGATCAGCCATGGACAATTGGGATCTGGGGTGGCTGCCAGGAAATCCCAAAGCCTGCTACGCTGATGTTCTTTAGGTGGTCCATAAACATGAGTAAGAAGGTACTTAACATTATTGGGATACACACAAAAACCATGAATCCAATTCACTGAGACACTGATTACATCAAAACTGAGGGGGGCATTCCAAAACAAAGCAAGCCCCCCACTGCGTCCTACAGCATCAACACAAACAAAGGAACTAAAATTCAACAACTTAGCTAGAGACTTAATTCTATCTTCATTACATTTGGTCTCTTGCAAACAAACAAATTCTGGCTACTTAGATTGGCAAAGTTCTTTAAGTCTTCGTTTTGTCGAGGCTTTGCCTGTTCCTCGACAATTCCAGCAAAGGACTTTCATGGCTCCTCGGGGGGTTGATCTGGTTCAACCGCCCGAAAACCAATATGGAAGTTTGTGAGCAGAAGGATGATCTCTTCAAGGATCTTGTCAATGTCGATACTGTCTTCTGTGGATGATCTTGGTTCGTCTCGCTTACATGATTTCCAAGGCCTGGACACCTCCGGTTCTACAATCTCAGTGATAGTGGCTGTCTTTCTTTTCTTGACGGGCATCAGCAGGCTCATTGGAGCACCCTGTTCTTCAGAACTTCTTATTTTCTTTCTCCAGCGAGGGGCAGTTAGATTCTCCTCAAACCAAGGGTCAAAATGCCTCTTCATGCCGCGTTCGCCATTAATCATTGTTAGATTAGAGGGTTGTCCAAACCGCTCAAGGGCAATCTTTCGGATTTCCGCCAAACATGTTCTGCCTGAATCCAGACCGCTAAACTCAGTGGCAATAATACGCCAAAGGTTACTGAGCAGTTTCAGGCCTGCAGGGTCAATGGTAATGCTGATTGGAGAGCTACCTTGATCAGGAGGAGGCGCTGGAGCAATCCGTGTTGAGATAGCCAGAGCTTCAGTGCTAAAGCGGGTACTAGGGCTGGCAGTGATGGTCCCCACAGTCATGCTATCAGTGTCTTTGTGATGACTGTTCGATCCAGAGGGGCCCGCACCATCACTGTGTATGGTAGTCTGGATCAATGAAAGGGTCGATGGTTTGATGAATCCATGTTCTGATACTATGCATGCCTGGCCCGAGATGGAACTATCCCCCTCAGCATAGCTGGAATTCTCCTCTAGCGGGTAATTTACCGGGTCCCACTCCAGTTGACCATTACATAAAAAGAACTCTTGTGTTCCAAAGTCAACCCAGCGTAATTCGTTGTTGAGGTCAGGGAGAGGCATGTTACCTTGGTTGGTGCCGTCAAAGATTTGCAGCGGCAGCGGAAAGATGTATTTCGCAGGCGTTCTATAGAACCGCTCAGCATCACTTCGCATTTCAGGATCATTCTCCATAAATTCCATTTCTTCCTCACTAATAACAGTGTGCGTGTCCATTACTGTATTCAGTGGCGTAGCTTCAAACGCCGTTAACTCATCAATGATCTGCTCAGTGTTGTCATAACCGAACCGGACAAAGACTCGGACAAGTGTTCGGTTCACGGTCGGATCGGTTGAATCGATCGGACCGCTCGGTAGGACCGGATGACGCAATAAATAATAATTTTAAATATATTAAATATAAACCCTCTCAAGTTTCAACTTTCAAGTTCAATACACATAATTTTAAAGTTCAAAAGTACAAATTCATAGTTCAAAATCTAAAAGCAAACAACATTACATGACTTCTCAAATTTCAATTTTCAAGACTTGTTAAACTCAGGAGGATCTTGATCAAACCAAGCATGAAGTTCTTGATAATCGTCACTTTCACTATAACTTGTCGACTGTTCATGAGGAAATGAGTCCAAATTGTGCTCTCTTTGACTTGATTGTGCATTATTATTCTCATGGACATTATCTTCATCACCACAACAAACAAAATAAACCATAGAGAAACATTATAAGATTATATACAAACAAAACCAACATGAACATATATTATGTAAAACATTATCTTACCTTCCTCAATTGGAATTTTCGGCAGTGCTTCTTGAGAATAGATCATATCTTCTGACTAATCATAAGCAAGGAATGGAGTATCTTCATCTGTGATCCAAAATTCAATATTTTCTATACTTGAATAATCAATTGGATCCAAGTTGCTCCTTTTGTTAGCAGCACTGAAAGTCCAAATAATCAATGAGAATTAAATATTAAATCAACACAAAGTCATAATTTAATTATTATGACAACAAACAAAATTTACTACTTGAATAAGACATACCAATTTTTCAATCTCAAATTATAATGAATATAAACAAGATCATTCAATCTTTGATGCTCCAATTTATTCCTTTTCTTGGTATGGATTCTTTCAAATACACTCCAGTTTCTTTCACAGCCAGATGAAGATGCAGTTTGACTCAAAAGACGAATAGCTATCCTTTGAACATTTGGAGAAATATAACCAAAGGTTTTCCACCAATCATCTGTCATTATGAATCAAAATAAAATACTATAATTTCAATCACTAATAAGAAAACATATTAACATAAAGTATATTCAAAACGTAAAGAATATTACCTGGCTTCATTTTAGTTGAAGCTTCAATAGCTAGGTCACTTTTAAAGACGTCTTTCATATCCCTATAAATCATACTTTCATTCACAAAGTTGGTCTTGCCAGAAGGAACTATGTTGTTCAAAATCCCAAGGAATCCATGCATAACCTCCGGCTTCTTAGAAAAGTGTTCCGGGTCATAATAAAATACTGGATTCAAAAGATACGAAGCAGCATGAATATCTTTTCGAAGTTGCCTATCCCACCGTTGCTTTATAATCTTAGTATAAGGCTTATACAAAGACTTTTTATTCCTGAAGACATTCTTGATGGTTTTTCTTGCTCTGTACATGCCATCATACACATAGCCCAATGAAGGCCTATTATCAGCATCAACAATTCGTAACAAGCGTACAAGAGGTGCCACAATTTGAACAACAATTCCACAGTCATTCCAAAATTTGTTGTCTAACACAATAGCAATAACATCCTTTCCCTTTGGGTCTCTAGAGTATCTAGAATCTGTAAAAGTCTTACTAGTGACCAAGGCTTGCAAGTCATGTTTATGCTCATGAATACTTTTCAATGAAATGAATGTAGTTGCAAATCGTGTTGGTCCAGGACGTATGATTTCTTTCCATCCATCTCTTTTCCTTAACCAAGCTAACAGATATCCATGATTGTAAACAAATTTTGTTATCTTTGATGCACGTGTGGCTAGGCTACTGACGAATCCCATCTTGCCAATGTCTCCTATAATCAAGTTCAAACAATGGGCAGCACAAGGAGACCAAAATATAGAAGGAAACTTGTCATTTAACAATCTTCCAGCAGCTTTATAATTTGCTGCATTATCAGTCACAAAGTGTACAACATTACCTGCCCCAGCAAATTCAACCAGCTCAACAAACACGTTACAAAGTGTTACCGCATCTTTAACAACATCAGAAGCATCAACAAATTTAACGAAAACAATTCCTCGAGGGCAATAGACAAGAAAATTGATTAATTGCCTATTATTTCTATCTTGCCAACCATCAGCCATAATAGTACAACCAGTTTCAGACCAACTACCACGAATAGCATCAACCAACAAGGTAACCTCCCTTTTCATATCAAGTAAAACATTGGTTCGTAAAGCATGATAAGTTGGACCTTTATATCCAGAACCAATGATAGCAATAGCATCTATCATTTCCTGATAATAAACTGAATTAGCAACATTCATAGGAATGCAATTATCATATAAAAACCTGCCAATGGCCAAATCAACTCTTCTCACAGCTTCCTTTCCTTCCATTGAAAATCTGATTGATGGTTGAGCTCCAACGGTAGTTCTTGGTGCAAAAAAATTGCTTCCATCTTCAGTTGATTTTCTTTTGCTCCCACTTTGACTAGAACTGATGGCTGCAGATTGAGTAATATGTTGTACTGGAGGTTGCACTTCTGATGAGGCAACATTATCTTCTAAAACTTGCTTGTCTGTCAAGTCATTTTGACCCTTATTTTTCTTCTCATCAATTTCTTTCAAATTTTGTTGCATCTTGTATCGAACATCATAAGGCACTTTCTTACATCCTACTGCATCTCCCTTTTTTCCAGCAAGATGTTGTTTTATTCTATGTATTCCTCCACCCTTAAATTCTTTCTCACAATACATGCATTTCCAAAATTTTCTCCCCTTTGGATCATTCATCTCAATGCAATAATCCCAAGCAGGATCTGCTCTTGCTCGGACAGATTGGGTAGATGGTGTAGCTGGTGTAGATGCAATTGATTGTTGTACAGATGAAGAGGATGTAGCCATTGTAATATAATCTGTTACAAAAAATTATTTGCCTTCTATACCATTACAAATAACCAGGACAAATAACCAGCAAATAAACAGCAAATATCAGATGAATCAAAACTTAAATCACTCTTAAATATAAGAAAATCCAATCAACAGGGATCTCCTATGTGAATATGTGAATATGTGATTAATCAAAACTTAAATCACTCTTAAAATCCAATCAACAGGGATCTCCTATGTGAATATACATATCATCAAACCATAGAAAATGCATCTGATTGAAATTAAAAACAGGAATCCAGACCGAGATATCTCATTCAATCATGCTGTCTTGTATTCGTCACAGGAATCCAGACTTGGAAATATTGACCACCCAGACAATAACATTAGAACAAGTCACAAAAACACATAAACCAAATAGACCACCCAGACAATAAATTAATATATTCAATTTAACCGAGAAAAAAAAATATTGAACTGAGAATGGACTATTTGGAGCAGGGGAGGTGAACCGAGTAAAAGAAAATACCTGTTGCTGCAATACCCACTACCCAGACCGAGAAGGACAGCGGCGGCGGCGGAAATGGCAGACACGACGGCGGAAGGAGCAGACCCACAACACTGGTTTAAACTCGCCTCTTCCTTCAAAACCGAGACCAGAGGAAAGCAACGGCGGCGGCGGAAGTAGCAACGGCGGCGGCGGAAGGAGCGGCGACGGCGGAAGGAGCGACGACGGCGGAAAAGCGACGGAGGTGAAGTCTAGGGTTCGGCGGAGGTTTTCGAATGGAATGGCTGAATGCTGCGTTTTCGAATGGAATGCTTCACCTTTACTGATTTAGTGCTTTTTTTTTTTAATTTCGAATGCAGTAAAAAAAAAAAAAAAAAAAAAAA